>NW_020868794.1:31593-36593 GCF_003789085.1 Penaeus vannamei
CAATAATGAAATTGGTGGATGGTGACATTTCAAAGAATGGTGAAGTAGTCAGATTGCCTAAAATGTGAAAAAAAAAACGACGACCTTGTAATGAAAGATCAAAGAAGACTGAATGAAAATGATGACTGGTGACACTTTGTTATTTTTTATGAGTCCATTTGTTATTATTTTATCCTGAAAGATAATGATGACGAGTTTTTTATCCTTTCAGTCATGTTCACTCGACCTATTATCATATATCTTCATTCATCTGCTAACCTGTTCATTGGTTTATTAGATTTCGCGCCAGGGTGTGAAAAGATTTTTTGAAATTACCACTAATCACACGTTGAAAAAGTGAAATCATGATGTTTGCCTACATACATGCAGGCATACACACACAGAGACATACACACAGAGACATCTACACACACACACACACAAAGACATCACACACACACACACAATATGTATATATGTGTGTGTATATCTATATATATATATATATATATATAATATATATATATATATATATTATTATATATACGCATATATACACACACACACACACACACACACACACACACACACACACACACACACACACACACACACACACACACGTACACCACACACACACACACACACACACCACACACACACGTCACACCACACACATACACACACACACACACACACACACACACATATATGCACATATATAATATAATATATGAAAGGGGCCCAAAATAATCCCAAGCAGGAGATGAGAGGGGGGGGGGGGTCCTGTGGCGTCAACGAAATCATGTCCTCAAAAAGACACAATTCATAACGATAAAACCCCGATCTGACATCTGGATTATGTATTCGTGAATGGCCGAACTATATCCCATTTATCCTCAAGAATCGTCTTCGTGTGGGATGGAGGTGTATTCCGTTATTAGCATATACGATTATCTTTTAAAGGATATTCGATATACTGGTATCAGAAATGAACAGCGGAGGTACTAATACTTATTTAAAATGCTTGGTTAGTTCTATTTAAAACTTGGAAAACCGGGAAATATCAGCTGTTCGTATGGTCTCAGGACAAAGGAAGAATCCGAGACATGAAAACCTGTATTTAAGGGGTTGGTAATGATAACAGCGAATAACACACGAAACGAATAAAACGTCTTTTGTCGTCGTTTGACCCTTTGTAACACCCATGCCTAAGTAAAACCCACATACACACAAGAACCCTCCCCCCCCCCCAAAAAAAAACAAGACACGTACACACAAAAAAAACACAGAATGGACACACACACACAAACACAAACACATGCACCCCCCCCCACACACACACACAACTAAAGGTGATGATAATGACAGTATTATAATAATGAAATAAGAATAATGATAGTAATTACTATAATTATTATCATATAAATAATTGTAATATACAAAAATGGTAATGGTATTCGTGTTAATAAGTTTGATAACAATGATAATAATAATAATTTTGGTAAAAGAAACATTGACAATGACGACAATGATAATGGGAATAGCAACAATGATAATGAAAACAGTAATGATAATAGTAATGATAAAAATAATAATGATAATAATAGTAATGATCATAGTAATAATACCAAAAATCAAAATGATAAAAACAATTAAAAATGATGATGATTATAAGTATAAGGTGATAATGATAATAAAAGTATATAAATCATATAATATAAAATTATATATATACATACATATATATATATATATATATATATATATATATATATATATATATATATATATATATATATATATATATATATATACGAATTATGATAATTCTTGTGATAATACGGACATTATTAGTAATAAGGATCACGCAAGAAAACAAACAAATAAATTAGATAATGTGTGTGTGTGTGTTGTGTGTGTACATATACATACATACATATATATATATATATATATATATATATATATATATATATATATATATATATATATATATATATATATATAGATATACATAATTTCATCTGTCTATCTAAATCAGTGGTTCCCAACATTTTTTACGCTCGCACCCCCAAGAAGATGTTAATGTGTCCTTACATTCCCTTTAAAATAATTGTTTATTTAAGGATGAAGGAAGTGAATTTATCCTATATTTGAATATTTGATTAACAAAAGAAAATATTTTTTTATTTTCTAATAATTAGTTAACAAAAATCAAACATATGAACCAGAAAACGTCACAAATTATTTGAATAAACCCTACAAAAAATAATAACTTGCTTAAAATATCTCCATATAAGAATCAAAGCTAACTTTAAAGCGATTCTATAAATGGATTTTCAATTTGATGGTCCTATTCTTCCTTTTCCTTGATTATGAGTAATAAATAGATCCATTGCTTGTCTTCAAGATGGACACTTCTCGCTCCCCTTGGAATGCTATCTCACACATATACATACATATATATATATATATAATATATATATATATATATATATATATATATATATATATATATATATATATATATATATATATATATATATATATATATATATAGTTTTGATGTAAATTTGAATAACGATTTTAAACTTTACAAATATATATATTCAAGCTCCTCCCCCACACACACACACATACACACACTTACACATATACCCACACACACAAACACACATTTATACATATGCACGAAAAAAAAAAAAATGGCGCACGAGCGTGTATGCTGTAGAAAAGTGTATTTGTCCAGAGAACGGAGTACACCACCAACCGGCCAGCCCGATCGCCTCGCACGTCTTCCGGGATGACAATACACCCGCTTTCGGCGACGGAACGCAACGCCTCTTCGATTGCGGAAGGCGCGGGCTCTCGGTGCTCGGTCAACTCGTCGCCTCGCACGGCTGTAGTAGGACTTTAAGGCCGCTGTAGAAGAACAAAATGGATGTTCCTGCTTTAAGACAATTATGCAGAGGTGGGTGTTCGGGGTGGGGTGGTGGGAGGGGGGTTGGGGGTGTCGGCGTGGTTTGCTGTTGGGTGGTCTCGTGGTACAAGGCTGGAGTGGTCGAGGTGGAGTCCCTGTGTAACATGGTTTGGACAGCTTTAGGAGGGTTCCGTGTAGTTCCGTGGGAGCTTGGGGAGCTTTAGGTTCAATTTTTTTTTTTTTTTTTTGTGGTAGTATGGCTTTGCGTTTACTTATGCAGGGTGGTGACGTGAAATATTCAAGTGCGCGTAAATCATCAGGGTATCTCCCCCAGGGTATCCCCCCCAGGGTGCCTCCTCGCCTCCCCCAGCGTGTAAGTACGGTTGTACGCGCGGGTTAATCGAGTTTCCGAACTGTGAATGTTCAGCTGACGTACGCGTGTAAAGCCAATGGTATTTACATGGTTGCAGAGGAAAAGAAGCGGGATTGTAAGCTGGCAAGTAAGACGAGTCACATAGCAGCAGAGACGCAGGATTATGTCGCCGCTATGAAGCTACCGAGGGACAGGAATCGAATAAAGGTCAAACTTGGGGCAGAATGGTTGCAAATGGTAAGGGAGTCCAGGGGGCCGCGGCAGGGAGAGGGGGCGGAGGAGCATGAACGTCATTTAGAAGCGGGGCGGTTGTACAGCGGCAGAGTCGTCGTCGACTGGAGAAAAGGAGGTCGCCGAGAGAAAGGAAAATGGTGTAAAGAGGCGAAAGGGGCCAAGTTGTAGAGACATAAGAAGATGACGTACGGAAGTTCATACTAGAGCGTCGGTGGATAACGTCAGGTAGGAGAGCTGGAGGACGACGCAGGCACAGACAGAAAGAACCTTGCAGGGAGATCGCCAAGCGCTGGAATATTTTGCTTGCAGGATTTCACACGCCGGCAAGAAGGAGGACAAAAGGGAAATCTCATCTCGTGTGTTTTGTCTCTAACGACAGCATGATCGTGTGTGAGAGAATGGGATGCTGATGTGTGTGGCAGAGGAGGTGATGGAGATAGGCTTGCAGTTGCATCAAGTGAGGTGGGGCCGCAGTGCCTAAGAGAGGACGGAGAAAAGAAGGAGAAGAAGAATTACGAAAGTGGATACAAAAAGAAGAAACGGAGATTATATTAAAGGGGGGGGGGAGGGGGAAGAAAAGGCTAACATTTGCAAAGAGTGAGGTGGGGCCGCAGCTCGTAGGAGAAGAAGAAAAATAAATGAATGAAGACGATAAGAGAAAGATGGAAGAAGAACGAGAAAAAAGACCAAGATTACATAGCCTACCTTAGAAAAAAACAAAAAAACAAAAACAAAACAATGAAGAATCAGAGAGAAAACCATCGAAGAAGAAGAAGAAGAAAAAAAAAAAGACAAAAGACATAGAACAAAAAAAATAAACAACCCTCCGATACAACGAAAACAACACCAACACCAACAACAAGACGAAGCAAAAGCCATAACACCACAGGGAAGGTTTGTTGTATCGGGGTCATGAATAATATCCGCCATCGCCCCACGTGAGGCCGCCCGGGTCCCGAATTCTCTGGCTGCTCCAGGGTACAAACACAAACTAGGTCACACGAGCACCACCAAGGCAGCCGGCAGACGAGAGACGACGGCACCACCGCCTCAGTCTGCTTGTGTGCGGCCAGACCTCTCTCCTTGTGTCTCAGCGCTGGCCCCGTTCCCTCCCCTCCTCTCTTCTCTCTTCTTCCTTTCTCTCTTTATCTCCTCTTTCTTCTTTTTTATCTTTCTTCCTGTCCCTATCTTCCTTACCTTCTTCTTCTTCTTCTCTCTCTCTCTTTCTCTTCTTCCTTTCTTTCTTTATCTCCTCTTCTTCTTTTTTATCTTTCTTCCTGTCCCTTCTTCCTTACCTTCTCTTCTTTTCTCTTTTCTTTTCCTTCTCTTCTCTCCTTATCTCTTTTTTTTTCTTTCTTCCTTCCCTATCTTATTTTTTCCTTTCTTCTTTCCCTACCTTCTCTCCTTAGCTTCCTTTCTTCTTTTCTTTCTCTCCTTACCTCCTTTCCCTTCTTCTTTCTCTTCTCTCTCTCTTTCTTTTCTCTTCTTCCT
>NW_020868794.1:41593-45115 GCF_003789085.1 Penaeus vannamei
ATGCTGTCAGTGATGATGATAATGATGAAAATCAATAATAGCAAAAAAAAATAAAAAGAATAATAAATGAATAGATAAATAAATAAATAATAAAAGAATAAAAAATAAAGATAATGACAATAACTGGAACAACAGTAACGCCTATTATAATGGTATTTATAATGATTATAATCAAGATGATGAATATGAATAGCGTAGACGAATGTTAGAATAACAACGACAGTAACAATAATGATAGTGACAGTGTTAAGCTTAACAATGATGATGATGATATTGATGATGATAAGGATGATGAAGACAAGGATGATAATAAGAATCATTATCATTATTGTTATTGTTATTATTATTGTCATCATCATCATCATCATCATCATCATCATCATCATCATCATCATTATCATCATCATCATCATTATTATTATTATTATTATCATTGTTATTATTATGTTATTATTTTATCATTATTATTATTATCGTTATTAGCATTATCATTATTATCATTATCATCATTTTTATTATCATTGTTATTATTATTATTATTATTATTATTATTATTATTATTATTATTATTATTATTATTATTTCTATTATTTTCATAATTATTATTACTATTATTATTGTTTTTATTCTTGTTATTATCATTATTATCATCATTATTATTAGTCATTATTATTATTATTGTTATTATCATGATCATTACTATTTTATGGCTATTATCATCATTATCACTACTGTTATCATTATTATAATTGTTATTACCATTACAATGATAAGATCATCATTATGAGTCATAGCACAATTGTTGTTATTTTATAATTCATATCATAACAATTATCGTATTATTGTCACTGTTATCAATATTATAATTATTATCACTGTTTTTGATAGCATATTGAATACTGTCATTCACACCATATCATTGTCATCATTATCATAGTTTTTAATCTCTGCATATCATTAATTATCTCTGTATTTTATTGTTATGATCATCGTTATTTACTCTCGTTCTTTTCTATGTGTCGTCCTGTATCATCATTATTTTCATTAACTTCAGTTTCATTATACTATCATCATTACTGCTAATGTTGCTGTCAATGTTCTATACTATATCATTGCTATTTTCATCAGTTTCATTATCCTTTTACTATCATTGTTATTACTAAAGTTGTTGTCAATGTTCTATCCGGTATTACTGTTATTTTCATCAATTTCATTATCCTTATACTATCATTATTATTACTAGCGTTGTTGTCAATGTTCTATCATGTATCATCATTTCATTATTCCTATTCCTTTATTACTAACGGTTGTTGTCAATGTTTCCTATCTACCATTTTATTTTTATTATTTCATTTATCCTTGGACTTATCAATATTATTTTACTAACGTTGTGTTCAATGTTCTATCCTATTCATTGTTTATGTCATCAGTTTCATTGTCCTTATACTATCATTATCATTACTAGCGTTGTTTCAAATGTTCTATCCTTGTATCTATATTTTTTATCAATTTCGTTACTAACTGTAGTGTTTATCCTGTTATCATTGTTACTTTTCATCAATTTCATTATCCTTATACTATCACTATTATCGTGTTCTATCCTATGCCATCAATTTCAAATTTCATTTATCCTGTACTAACGTTGTTGTCAATGTTCTATCCTGTATCATTGTTATTTTCATCAATTTCATTATCCTTATACAATCATTATTACTATCATTGTTATTTTTATCAATTTCATTATCCTATTCCTTATTACTAACGTTGTTGTCAATGTTCTATCGTATATCATTGTTATTTTTATCAATTTCATTATCCTTATACTATCACTATTGCTATCATTGTTATTTTTATCAATTTCATTATCCTATTCCTTATTACTAACGTTGTTGTCAATGTTCTATCCTGTATCATTGTTATTTTCATCAATTTCATTATCCTTATACAATCATTATTACTCCTCATTATCCTATTCCTTATTACTACGTTATTTCAATGTTCTATCCTGTATCATTGTTATTTTCATCAATTTCATTATCCTTATACTATCACTATTACTATCATTGTTATTTTTATCAATTTCATTATCCTATTCCTTATTACTAACGTTGTTATCAATGTTCTATCCTGTATCATTGTTATTTTCAATATCGCTATCCTTACTGTACGTGTCTCCCTCATCCTTGTCTGTACCATAGCGCCCAGATTCTGCAAATCATAGAACACAAGTGGCACGGTCTGTATCCTGCGCCGACTTCTTCTAAAGCATGCATTCCTGGTTGGCACCCGAGTGGCACCGTGACCTTAAAATGACCCAGGATCCCCCCTCCTTCCCCCACCTTTCGGCAGTGACCTACTTCCCGTCACCTTTGACCCAGTATCGCCCAGTCGAGTGCTCGGTCAAGCCTTTTTTTTATTTCTATTTCGGGGTTTGAAATAATTTGCTTACTCCCCTCCCCCCTCCCTGTCTGCCCCCTCCCGCCCGCCTTCCCCCCCCCCCCCCAAGGCTCAAGCCCGAAGTAAGGCCGCTCCTTCCAGTCCTTTGAAAATCCAGGTCCACCGCCGCGGCAGTTTTGGGACGGGCGCCGCCGAATGAAATTCTCCGACCACACCGGCCACCCACATAAGCAGTGTTGCCAGCCATCCTGTCGGGGGGAAGCTCGCCGAAGGATTTCCGTTTTTTAGGGAGTCGTAGGCATCGCCCTGGTGGAGGATTCTGAGGGCCGGGGACGGCGAGGGCAGGGCACGCAGGGGCGGGCATGCGCAGAAGGCTCCGCGCATCCCCCCTCGCCGACCCTGGCGAAATATGTCACCACTTGGGCGTGCCATGGCAATGCTGCAGCTAACCTGAACGAGACCGCATCATCGATACAGGAACATTGGAGGGCTGTCAGCCTCGGTGGTGGGTGCCAGAGCTGCCCTTCTCCCCTTCGCTGGTCCTCGTGGCAGGGGTGCTGACCCGCCCTCGGCTCCTCTCACCCTCCGCCACCCTCGCCCCTGCATTCCGCACCCTCGCGCGGCCGCCTCGCCTCAGCCCCAGCCGCGCCGCCACGGGTCTTGGGAAGTCCTCCGTCGAAGCCTTCCTCGCAATCACGCCCCGACGCGGACCAAAACTCCCGGACCTCTGACATCTTCCAGCGTGATCTGCCGACGGCGCCCCGACCTCGCACTCCCGTCGGCTCTCGGTGCCCCACGCCCTGCCGCTGGCTCGCTCTCGCCCTCGGCCCGGCTGTCTGGCCCCTCGGCTGGTTTCTGTCTCTCGGTTTGTCCGTCTGTTCTGTCTGTCTGGTCTCTCTCTCTCTCCCTCTCAACACATGTCATCTATTCTATCAATCTCTCTCTTTGTTTCCTCTTCTTCTCTCGTCCTCCTCTCTTTCTCTCCTTCCTACCACCCTAATCATCCTGGCCCCACTCTCCCCTGCACCTCTCTCATCATCTCACTCTCTTTACTCTTCTCCACTCTCACCTCTCACTCCTCTCTCTCTCCATGTCTCTGTCTCTCTCTCTCTCTCTCTCTCTTCT
>NW_020868794.1:75819-80819 GCF_003789085.1 Penaeus vannamei
GTTGATGTGGTTGTGTTCTTCCCTGGAGGTCCGTGTCGTGTTCATTTGAGAGATTTATTAGAATGTATGGGTCTCTCTGTCTAACCCTGGATGTCGTTTTAGTAAGCTGGGGAGGGCTTGGCTTGGAATGTGCTCGTTCATTCATTTTCTGTCTTTCTGGTTAGTTGTTTGTCTGTCTGTCTGTATCTCTCTTTGTCTGTGTGTTTGTGTGTCTGTGTCTCTCTCTTTGTCTGTGGCTGTCTGTGTGTTTGTTGTTTGTGTGTCTGCCTCTCTGTCTCTCTCATTCACTCACTCACTTTCTCTCTCTCTCTTACTCACTCAGACACGCAGACACACACGTACACACACACACGCGCGCGCACACACACACACACACACACACACACACACACACACACACACACACACACACACACACACACACACACACACACACACACACACACACACACACACACACACACACATCCCCCCCCCACACAACAACAACAATAACAACAACAACAACAACAACAACAACACCATACACGCTCCACTCTCTATACCTCTCTATTCAAACAAACCGCCCATATCTACCTGATACATATTCAATGAAACATACAGATAAACATAAAGTAAATGAGATATCGTTTTAATTCGAAGCAAAGCAAACTGGCTGTTGTTTGCGGTCGCCCTTCCCACTTCAGCCCCGGGGTAGAAACCTGTCCTAAACAAGTGCACGGAGCAATGGACCCCCAAGAGAACGTCGTCTGGCTTGAAAATAAAAGCGTTTTTTTTTTAGATTTACAGAGCTGAGTCGTCTTGGCAAGCGTTTTTTTTTTTTAGATTTACATTTCGTTGAGCTCGGATTATTGATAGAATATGTTGTTTGAGATTTGTAAAGCGTTTTTTTTTTAGATTTACATTTCGTTGAGCTGAGTCGTATATTTTCTTCTTTTTTCTCTTAAATTATTGATAGGATATTTTGTTTAAAATAATTGTAAAACGTTTTTTAGATTTACATTTCGTTGACCTGAGTCGTATTTCTTTTTTTTTTTCTTTTAGATTATTGATAGGATATGTTGTTTAAAATAATTGTAAAGCGGTTTTTTTAGATCTACATTTCGTTGAGTTGAGTCTTTTTTTTCTCTTAAATTATTGATAGGATATGTTTAAAATAATTGTAAAACGTTTTTTAGATTTATATTTCGTTGAGCTGAGTCGTATATTTTCTTCTTTTTTTCTCTTAAATTATTGATAGGATATGAAATGATTGTAGATGGTGATTTGTAATAGGTAGTTTTCCTATAGTATTGCGGTTAGTGAAGCTGGGGAATGGGTAGTTTCCTATTTGTATTGGTAGTTAGCTTTTTTAAAGATTATAGGAAGGATATTGACATTTCTCATTTTTATTGAATGACATTTCTCATTTTTATTGAATGACATTTCTCATTTTTCGTTGGGTATATTAGGAGACTATTTTTTTCTCTTTTTCTGCGGACATTAATATTTTGTTATTCCATTCAATATATTTATCATAATACAACTATGATATATAATAGTATATCCTATGTTTATCTATTGAAGAAGACTTTGTATACATTTTCGTTTATGTATGTAAAGATATTCTCGCGTTTTCCTATAGTTTACATATTCAATGATTTTGTTTCCTTGTGATGATGGAAACTTTTTACAGTATCCTCTACATTTTCTAAAGTGGGTAATTTTTCACTCATAATAATATGTAAAAAAAAAAAAAATATTTGTTGAATTTTCATGTGCTGATGAACCTCTGTATTTTCTCTCATGTGTATTTTTTTTATGTTTTAAGCTTTCCAGTTAATTTGGTGGTTATAACCATTACTTTTTTTTTGATACAATATTTTAGAGTATATTTTCCCTTTCATGATTTAAAGAAAATATTATTTTTGAGATTTTGTTTCATGTATTTTTGCATATCCTCACTTTTCTAGTTAAGTAATTATTCTAACTGATAGTCATAATATTCGAATATATTTCATTGTTCACACATGAAAATAAACCCAAGTAAAACACTATCCAATTTTATGCATGGGCGTGGAAATATATATACATTAGATATAATGTAAAGGTGAATGAGTTGGTTTATGTTTGTGAGAATGGAGGTTAGATCATTTCCAATTACGTAAAGAATAGTATTACAACTCGCTATTAGAATATCTGTTGCTGTTAATTAGTAATGAAATACTTTCGGTAGTGGCCCCAAAGTGTGCAACAGCCAGCAACATTACTGGGAACCTTAATCAATTTCGGTTTAACAAAATTCGTCAAGATTTGATAATATATTCAACATTAGCGAGAAGACAACCTAGCAAGGGTATGTCGTATATGCATTTGCAAACATAATTCAACATAATTCAACTTACATTATATGAGGTAGTTGTTATTAATACCACATAGTGTAATTTCTATAACCATACCAACTGCTACATGTCATTCATCATCGATTTCTATACTCAACAGGCACTACTATCACCAATTTATTATAATTATTATAATCAATTTAATATCATTCATACCTCTATACCAATAATATCAATACCTTTTTCATTACAATAATGATTAGTTTAATATCATTTCCTGTATCTCTTTATATCTATTATTTATTATTATTTTTATTATTTATATATTATTATTATCATTTACAACTATTATGATTTGTAACACAAGATTTACTGTCACTATACGGGCCTTACCTGCTTTGTTGGTTCCACAAGAGTGCTACCCACATTGCA
Source organism: Penaeus vannamei (assembly GCF_003789085.1). NCBI lineage: Eukaryota > Metazoa > Arthropoda > Malacostraca > Decapoda > Penaeidae > Penaeus > Penaeus vannamei. The sequence continues at coordinate 78,573 of NW_020868794.1, forward strand.
AGCAGATGTTGCAGCTTGATAGGGCCACAAGAAGCGAATATTAAACAACAGGTGTTCGCGAGGTATTTCATGCTGTGGATACAATGGTGATATTACTATTACTAATCAACATGATTACCATTATTATTGTTAGTATTGCCATTGTTTATTATTATCATTGTAATAAGAATTATTGTTCTAATTATTATATTTGTTATCAATACTATTGTTGTTGATATTGTTATTATTATTATCATTATCATTATCGTTATTGATACCATATTTATTATTACCATTATTAATATTATCATTATTATTATTATTATCAGTATAGTTTCTGTCATTATTACTATTATTATTATCATTTTTAGTAGTAGAAATATGTATATATTATATAATATATACGCAATAATATATATAATATATATAATTATATTATATATATGTGTGTGTGTGTGTGTGTGTGTGTGTGTGTGTGTGTGTGTGTGTGTGTGTGTGTATGTTTATATATATATATATATATATATATTATATATATATATATATATATATATATATATATATATATAATATATATATTATATATATATATATATATATGTATGTGTGATGTGTTGTGTGGTGTGTGTGTAGTGTTATGTGTTATGTTTATGTGTGTGTGGTGTGTGTGCGTGTTGTGTGTTGATATGTGTGTGTGTTGTGTGTGTATGTATTAGTAGATATATAGAGTATAGATAATAGATACATATAATATATTAACAGTATAGTGAGTAGTAATAGATAGATATATAATATATTGTATATATATATATAATATATATATATATATATATATATATCTATATATATATATATATAATATTATGTATGTATATGTATGATATATTAATGTATGTATTATTAATATATAATATATATATATAATATATATATATATATATATATATAACATATTAATATATAGTATATTAATATATAAACATACATATCAATATACAAACATTGCAAATATATAATTATTAATTGATACTATTATATACATTATATTAAATATTTGGTAATTAATATATACTATATTATACAATATAATATTTTAATATTATTATATATATATAAATGATATACATAATATACATGATAACATACATACATCATGCATACATATAATAATTAAGTAACACAACTAACAACACACACAATCACACAACACACACTAATATATATATATATATATGGTATTGGTATGTAAATTAAGTTTTATTGTATAATAAGTTATATATATATACTATATATATATATTATATATATACATTAATGTTATATCAATATATAGTTAATGTAGTTATATGTTATATATTTGTATATATATATATATATATATATAATATATATATATATTATATATAATATATAATATTAATATAATATTAATATATATATATATATATGCGATATATATAGTAATTATAATATAATAATAATATATATATAGTATATATATACTATATTATAACTTATATATATATATATATATATATAATATATATATATATTAATATATATACAAACATATACATATACATAGCATATTAATTAATATACTGTGGAGTATTGCCTGTAGAGTTTATTACATATATGTTGTAATGTGCATGTGATTACTATACTAAATATATAATATATTAATTAATATATATATATACATATATATATAATAAATATTAAATATTAATATATTAAGTATTAAGTAAATATTATATATATATATATATATTAATATATAATATATATAAAGAGAGAAGAGAGGAGTAAGAGAGAGTAGATAAGATGAAGTATAAGAGATAATGAAGAGAGAGAGAGAGAGAGATGAGAGAAGAGAGAGAGAGAAGAGAGAGAGCAGTCATAGATGAAGAAGAAGAGGAGAAGAGGATGAGATAGAGAGAAAAGAAATATAGATAAGATTAATGATAGATAAGATATTAAAAACGTATATAATCAATACATACATATATACATTACATATACATATTAATATAGAGAGAGATCGATATAGTACTAGTATAAGTAAGTAGAATGATAGATAAGATGAAGGAGAATGTGAGGATGAGAGATGTGGGATGGAGATGAGGTAGAGTAAGAGATGAGTTAGAATAATATTGTATAATAATAATATACATATAACATAATACAGATACATATATTATATAATATATACACACTAATACATAATATAGATATATTAATATATCAATAATATATATACACCTATAA
>NW_020868795.1:0-10000 GCF_003789085.1 Penaeus vannamei
AGAGATTGAGAGAGCAGAGAGGGCAAGAGAGCAGCGACAGAGAGAGAGAGGAGAGAAAGAGGAGAGAGAGGGCGAGAGGGAGGAAGAGAGAGAGAGAGAGAGAGATGAGGTGGGGGGAGGGTTGAGAAAATGAAAGAGAGAGAGAGGTGAGAGAGAGAGAGAGAGGGGAGAAGAGGAGAGGAGAGGAGAGGAGAGAGGAGAGGAGGAGAGGAGAGAGAGGGAGAGAGGCACGACGAGACAGAGAGAGAGAGAGGACACAGAGAGAGAGAGAAATTGATATATTATAATATATATATATATATATATATATTATATATATATATACTATATTATTATATATAATATATACACACCACCAACCACTCACACACACACACACACACAGGTCACATGTGTGTGTATATATACATACATATTATAATTATATATATATATATTATATTATTATATATAAATATATATTATATATATATATATATATATATATATATGTTGTTTTTATATATATATATATATATATATATATATATAGTATATATATATATATATATATATATATATATATATATGGGGTGTGTGCTTGTATGTTTTTATGTTCGTATGCTATATATATTTATATATATATATATATTCTATATATATATAGTAGTATATATAATATATATATATATATATATATATATATATATTATTATATACATATATATATATATTATATATATATATATATATACTATATATATATATATTATATATATATATATATATATATATATATATATATATGTATATATTATATATATAATTATTATATATATATATTAATATATATACTATATATATATATTATATATATATAATATTATTATTATTATATACTTATGTTATATAATATATATATTATATATATATATATACTATATTATATATATATATACATATATAATTATACGAGTCATGGCGGGAAGAGACAGCAGCGACTCTCGAGGCCAAAGGCAGAGGCGAGGCGCGAGCTGAGGAGAGGAAGCGAGAGGAGGATCCGAGGAAAGGTACGAAAATATAAAGAAAGAAGGAATGGGTAAAAAAAAAAAAAAAAAAAAAAATGCCACAGAAGGAGATGCAAGGATCAGAGATTGGGCGTGGCGGCTGGTGGGAGGGGTAGGGTAGGGGGGGGGAGGTAGGGAGGTGGGGGGAGGTTTCAAGACTTTTAAAACTATGAGTTTAATAGGAGTTCGATTTTCAAGTCATAGGAAACAATTTTTTTTTTTTTAATATTGCGAAAGGACGTTATTATTATGTTTTTTTTCCCACGGTGGTTATATAAGGAAATTTTCATTAACTCCTCAAAAACTTACTAAAGGCAAAGAAGAAGAAAAGAAAAGAAAGAAAGAGAAAGAGAGGAAAAGAAAAAGAAAAGAAAAGAAAGAAGAAAGAAAAGAAAGAAAGAAAAAAGAAAAGAAAGAAGAAAAAGAAAAGAAAAGAAAAAGAAAGAAAAGAAAAAGAAAAGAAAAGAAAGAAAAGAAAAGAAAGAAAGAAAAGAAAAAAGAAAAGAAAGAAAAGAGAAAGAAAAGAAAAGAAAAGAAAAGAAAGAAAAGGAAAAGAAAAGAAAAGGAAAGAAAAGAAAAAGAAAAAGAAAGAAAGAAAGGAAAAGAAAAAAGAAAGAAAGAAAAGAAAAGAAAGAGAAAAGAAAAGAAAGAAAAAAAAGAAAAAGAAAAAAGAACGAAACGAAAAAGAAAAGAAAAAGAAAAGAAAAAGAGAAAAAGAAAAAAACCGAAAAGAAAAAGAAAAAGAAAAAAGGAAGAAGAAGAAAGAAGAAAGAAGAAAATAGAAAGAAGAAGAAGAAGAAGAAAATACGGGTAAAGCGATCACATCTAATATAAGGTGTCTTATACATATAGACCCGGTTCGCATCTCAGCAGATTCTTTCTAATTTCATTTATCTTTCTAATTTCATTATCATTATTATTTTTATTCAAGGTTCGCCTTTAAGCAGATTCTTTCTAATTTCATTTATCTTTCTAATTTCATTATCATTATTATTTTTATTCAAGGTTCGCATCTCAGCAGATTCTCTCTAATTTCATTTATCTTTCTAATTTCATTATCATTATCATTATTATTTTTATCAAGGTCGCCTTTAAGCAGATTCTTTCTAATTTCATTTATCTTTCTAATTTCATTATCATTATCATTATTATTTTTATTCAAGGTTCGCCTTTAAGCAGATTCTTTCTAATTTCATTTATCTTTCTAATTTCATTATCATTATCATTATTATTTTTATTCAAGGTTCGCATCTCAGCAGATTCTCTCTAATTTCATTTATCTTTCTAATTTCATTATCATTTTCATTATTATTTTTATTCAAGTTCGCATCTCAGCAGATTCTTTCTAATTTCATTTAATTTTCTATCATTATCATTATCATTATCATTTTTATTCAAGGTTCGCATCTCAGCAGATTCTCTCTAATTTCATTTATCTTTCTAATTTCATTATCATTATCATTATTATTTTTATTCAAGGTTCGATTCAGCAATTCTCTCTATTTCATTTATCTTTCTAATTTCATTATCATTATCATTATTATTTTTATTTCAAGGTTCGCATCTCAGCAGATTCTCATCTAAATAACGATTGTCGTGTTGTTTATTATTAATTTATTGATTATCATTATTATTATTTATCATTATTATTGATATCATCATATAAACAATTGTATGTTGTTGCTGTATCATTATTTGATATTACATCTAAATAAATTAATGGAAATGCATTACTATCATTAATAAATTACCACCATCATTAGTGATGATAACACTTACTAAGTGAGAGTAATGTTACCACTTATGAGCGCTAATGATGGTGATAATGATAACGATAGTAATGATTTCCATATAAGTGGTAACATTGCTCTCACTTTCGTAAGTGTTATCATCACTCATATTTTCATTATCATTATTTTAATCATTATTATCAATAGTAGTAGTAGTAGTTCCGTTGTTATAACCATTGCTATTATATATATTATCATTCTTTGTATCACCATTATCACCACCACCATTGTTATATCACACTATTGTCATCATTACATTATCACCACCATTGTCATCATCACCACATCATCACCACCAGTCATCATTACCACCATTTCATCATCACCACCATTTCATCATCACCACATTTCATCATCACCACAGTGTCATCATCACCACCAGTGTCATCATCACCACCATTGTCATCATCACCACCATTGTCATCATCATCACCACCAGCATTATCATCATCACCCAACATCATCATCATCATCATCACCATCATCAACATCAGTATCATTATTGTCGTTAATATTATTATTACAATTAATAGCATTATTACGATTATGACTATCATTGTTTTTTTGCGTACATTACTGTTGTTATCATTATCAACATTATTATTAGGAATCTTGTTGTTATTGTCAATAATATATAATCTCTCTTGTTATTTTATCGATATGTTTAGTATATATTTTCGTTATTATTATTATTATCATCATCATCATTATTATCATCATTACTATTATTGTTATTACTATTACTTTTATTATTATTATTATTATCATCGTTATTGTTATTATCATCATTATTATTATAACTGTCATCATCGTTATTATCATTATCCTCATCATTATCATTATTACTAGTAATAATATGTAGCAGTATCACGAACATTATCATAGTTACTATTATCATTAAAAGTATTGTTACTATCATTATCGTTATTGGTAAAGTTATTGTTGTCATTATCATTATTACCGTTTTTATCCTCATTATCGTTATTACTGTTACTATTATTGATTTTGATTATTTACCATTATTATTATCACTATTGCTATCATTATTATCATGTCTCCCTTTTTAATTTGTTCGGTATCCACTCTTTATCCACTCTTTATTAGATACAAAATTGACAGAAAACCGCCATTGTCATCTCACAACTTGCTCTATTGTCTGCCAAGCCACGCGCCTTTCATCGTATAAGACTCCCTCAACCCACCCGCCCACCCACTCCCTTAAACCGCCACCCACGCCCGCTACCCGCTTCCTCCCCTCCCCCCTCCCCCCCCCTCCCTGGTCTCGCGTCCGTTGCTGGGTGACAATCCCAGTGAACCCGGTCTAACCTATCTCTCTCTTCTTCTCTTTGTCTCTCTTTGTTCTCTCTCTTTGTTTTTCTCTTTGTTTCACACTCTCTCTCTCTCTTTCTCTCTCTCTCCTCTCTTTCTTCTTTGTTTGCTCTCTCTCTTTGTTTCTCTCTCTCTCTTTGTTTCTCTCTCTCTCTTTGTTCTCTCTCTCCTCTTTCTCTCTTGTTTCTCTCTCCTCTTTCTCTCTTTGTTTCTCTCTCTCACTCTTTCTCTCTTTGTTTTTCTCTCTCTCACTCTTTCTCTCTTTGTTTCTCTCTCTCACTCTTCTCTCTTTGTCTCTCTCTCTTTTCTCTCTCTCTCTTTCACTCTATCTCTCTCTCTCTCTCTCTATCTCTTTGCTTATCTATTCTCTATTTTGATTACGTGTCTGTCTGTCTGTTTTTTCTGTTTGTTTATCTACCTGTCAGTATTTTTCTGTGTTTGATTGCTTATCCGTTTTATTGTTTACCTGTCTCGTATATGTCTGAATTGTCTGAAAGGTTTTGAAAGCGAATGAAAAGGTATGAATGAGGACACATACCTAATCATCCATACCTTTTTTCTTCATTTCTGCCTATTTTCCTACTTATCCTTATGTTATACCAGTTTCATTACGTACGAGATTTAATGTGTTATATCCGGCCTTTATTATATTTCGTTGTAATTATCAAAAGTTTAGAGGTTTTACTTCAAATGAATAAAAAGGAAAAAAAAAATGTACGAAATAAGTCATGAGATAGTTGCTGTGAAGCCACATTAAAGTGTTTATGATTTGTTATAATGCAGACTGTTTACAAGCTATTCCATTGTTATTTTTTTTTTTTTCTGTTTCTTTTTAATAATAAACTTAATATCATGCCTATCATTTTAAAGATATTTCTGAGGTCTACTTTACCGAGGCAAAAGAAAAAGAAAAGAAAGAAAAAGAAAAAAGAAAAAAAACGAAAAAAAACGAGAGAAAACTAAAAAAAAAAAAAAACGGGAAAATGTGCGTAGGTAATAAATAAATGTAATAGTGATGATAAAACGTTGGTTAACCTTGTGATGTATGGCCATGCCCCTGGCTTTGTAATTTATCGGATCTGGAATGTTCACAAACACTGTACCCGTTTGTGAAAAAAACGAAACTTCTCCCGCTATATATTATTAAAAATGAAATACAATAGAATATAATAGAAAGATAGATAAGATAGTAGATAGAGATAGATAGATAGAGATAGAGGATAGGTAAATAAGTAAATAGATAGATAGATAGGGATAGGTAAATAGGAAAATAGATAGATAGATAGATAGAGAGAGATAGACTGTTCGAAGGATAATAGCCCATAAGTAATTATGAATGCTAGTAATACTGAAATACTGAAAATGACGCAGTTATCATAAATTATCGTATAGTTTCGTTGATTCTCTCCCCTAACATATTGCTATTATACTCTTCAATGATAAGTCCATTTCTTTCCGTTTTATTTCTATTATCTATTTATATATTTCATGAGTAATTTTCTTGTGTCGCGTCAGTATGAATTCAGAAGATAATAATAAATTCTGGAATATCAATATGTACGAGCCGTTTCATTAGCCAGATCCCTTGATTAATTCACATAAATCCTGCCAATTAAAAAAAAAAAAAGAAAATGCAACGACTTCAGTGGATTAAACGATTGTAATCCTGATGAAAATGACTAATACAGTTAATACGTAATTTGAGTCGTCGAATTATTCCTTCTTATACATCTGTTTTCTGTTGATACGAGAAATTCTATTAACACTGATACCTTGTCACAATCTGGTATTTAATCAACGTGATCCCTTTCATATCACTGTATAAAAAGGATAATATGTTACGGATATCTAGAAAAAAAATCCTCATCCTCTTTGGCCCTTTTTTTGAAAATCGAAACAAATGGTCTTTTTAGAGGTACTTAAGGTACTGTCACACTAGCATTTTTCCGTCAATTTTTAAATAATTTTCTGAAATTTTGTTAATTTTTGAGCTAATTATCGATTCTCCAGTCAGACGATAATGATCGTTTCCGTCTGAAAACCTTTCCGTCAATTTTCTCAGCTGCAAAGTCAAAGTCAAGAGCTATATCCGAGAATGTTTGTATTTATGTTAAATAAAATTGTCAAAAAATTGACGGAAAAAGTGCTGGTGTGACACGGCCTTTACAGAAGATTTGAATAGGTTTGTGGGTTTGAAAACGACGTTATTACCATTCAACTCTTCGGTAAGTCAATTAGCTCTTTATTGAGGTCAAGGAATTGCTTGTTTTAAACAGTTATGAGTATAATGGATTGATCTAAAATTTATTCACACTTTAATTTATATATATGTATATTTTTTCTTCTTTTTTCAGTGAGTAATGTGATGACGATGTTTTAACTATAAATATGCGAGGCCACCTAAATTGTTTTCATGTATGTCCCTATGCCTGTATATGAGAAATACCAGGAACAACACCCCTCTTTACTCTACAATACAAAAAAAAAAAAAAAAAAAAAAAAATCCAACAAGACTATATATATATATATATATATATAATATATTATATATATATATATATAAAACGTTCCACCTACAAACGTTTGAAAGAGCTGTCAAAAAAAGTCCCCCCTCCCAAAAAAAAAAAACGTTCCAACAAGACTATAAAAAAAAACGTTCCACCTACAAACGTTTGAAAAGCTGCTAAAAAAAACCGTCCCCCCCAAAAAAAACAAAAAACGTTCCAACAAGACTAATATATATATATATATATATAATATATATATATATATATAATAAACGTTCCACCTACAAACGTTTGAAAGAGCTGCCGTTGGAGAGAAAAATCCCAGAGACGGAACTGATCAGTAATCCGCAGCCTTCGGGAAAGCTCTCGAACGGCCGCGCGAAAAGCAGAGGCCTTCAGCGAGGGCGTCCGTGCATGTGTCTCAGCAAGCCAAAAAGCTGAAAGTGTGTTAGAAACTTTCGAGCAGGAGGTGGAGCGGGGGTGAAGAGGACGGGGGGGGGTTGAGGAGGGGGGGAAGAGGGACGGAGGGGGGGGGAGAGAGAGGACGGGGGGTGAGGAGGAGAAGGGAGGAAAAGGTGGAGGGGTGAGGAGGGAGGAGGGAGGGGGGTGAGGAGAGAGAGGGAGGAGGAGGTGGAGGGGGCGTGAGGAGAGAGGAGGGAGGTGGAGGGGGGCGTGAGGAGAGAGGAGGAGGAGGGGTGAGAAGGGAGGTGGAGGGGGTGAAGAGAGAGGAGGGAGGTGGAAGGGATGAGGAGAGAGCAGGGAGGTGGAGGGGGTGACGAGAGAGGAGAATCGGATTAGAGGAGCAGAGGAGGGGAGAGAGGGGGTCTCTTAATTAATCAAGGGAAACATTTTTTTGATTGGGAATACTCTGCTGTTTTCTTGTTCCTTCTAGATTTTTTCTCGACTTTTTTGGCTTGTTCAGATCGGATTCAGGACTAAAAGGCATTAATGGTAGTTACGCCGCATGTTAATGTATTGTAGTTTTCAAGAAGAAAAAAAAAAAAAAAAAAAAAAAACGGTAGTATGCTAAACAAAATCCTCAAAGGCCGGAGATTTGTTTCACAAAGCTAAACAAACTTAATTGTCAGAAAATTGTTGCTTCATGTTCAAATCAATTAAATTATTTATGTTTAAAGCAAGTAAGTACTGTAAATTAAAGGAAACTGCATTGTTAACCCAAGCAAAAGGTAAGTAAATGTATGCCAGATTTTTATTTTATCAAATAAGTAATACATTTTATGACCAAATGAAGGGTTCGCGTGTGGAAATAGATTGTTTTCCTTGTTATCTTCAATTGACTTTGATTATGCTTCAAGGAACATACTCATTTTTTACATCCGAATAACAATATTGTTATTATAGCCACTGTTATTTTTATCATTATTACTAGATTCCTTTTAACCATTGCTATTAAAACTATTAAGATTATCATCACTGCTCTTATTATTATGATTGTTATTACTATTATTATCATTATTGTTATTATTATGATAACAATATTACTATCTTTATCAGTTCTATTATTCTTATTCCTGTTGACCATTATCATTATTATTACCTTTATCTGCTATTACCACTACTATTGGTATTACTAGAACTATCAATATTGAAATTCATTATCACGGTTATCATCGCTATTATCTAGTTTTACTCTACCATTGTTATCTTAGTTATCATTATGAAATACCACAACTTTTACTACAATGGTGGTAATCAAAGTATCTATACATAGGTTTAACCACTCGATCTTGATGAATATCCTAATTGGCAACTTCTGAGCTAAGCCCCGCCCCGTCACTTTTATTCCTTTTAATATTGAACTTTTTTTTATTTTTTTTTGATTTTTTCTTATTTCCCCCATTGTTATTACTGAACCGTTTTCAAAGAAAATGTACTGAAAAACACTTCCCATAAAATATCACACAAATTGTTGGGGTCAAGAAAGGGGGCGGGGCTAATAACGTCATCACACGTTTAGCCAATGAGAGTGCGCCATGAGATATCAGATATAGCTAGATACATAATTATTTATATAATTACTCGCTTTCCTTGTAAATATTAGAAGTAAAACCAATATTTCTCTCTTTCATTTACGATAATGAAGAGTTCCTTACCATTAACAGCCGTCAAAATACTTTAGGGAAGATGTTATATTCAGTTTTAGATTCAACAAGATAAATGAAAGTGGAAATACCTAGTTATACGTTCCTTGGTGGTAATGATAATAAGTGATGACAGCGGGGTAGTGGAGATATGATGATTATAATGATCATGATAAATGATTGATGGTGATGATGATGATGATGATGATGATGATGATGATGATGATGATGATGATGAGATGAATGATGATGATGATGATGAGTGAGAGGAGTAGGAGGAGCAGGATAAGAAGAAAATAAAGATGATAATAAGATGGTGAGATGATAATGGTGATGACTATAATGATAAGATGATAATGGTGATCATAAAATGGTGATAATGATGATGATATTATTACTACTACTACAAATGATAATAACAGACAAAATAGCATTAGTAACGACAAGGATAATACTAATATACTAATGATTACGACATTTGATTCCCACGCGGTATATACAACAGCAGATTGAACATTTCACAGTACGATGACTAGTATAAATCATGCGAGCAAATGGCAGTTCCAACATTCAAAATATGGTGACAAGTCCGCTTGAATGGCGATAAATCATTGGTCAGCCAACGTGCTCTTATCACTATCGTTATTATCCATATCGTTATTATCCATATCCATATTTATATTTCATGGATAACTTTTATATTTTCCTCCACTTCTTTTGTTCATTGGCATTGGTATAGTGAATGATTTTATTCTTCTCAGTTTCCTTTCAGTCGTTAATATCATCCATCAACCTTATTTTTTATTTTTTAAAAGACAAACATTACAAACTCAGCATTAGGGTGCTGGGGGAACCTTGCTCTTCAAGCTATTATAAATACTCTTTCTCTGACCACTACAAGATGGCCTTCTGTGTAAATATTATCTTGTGCCTCCAAACGTCAAATTGTAATTTTCGAATTCACAGGCGTGTCTCCAAGCGCACGGAGAGATAATACGATGTCATACCAATAATAATAAATGTCATAATAATATAATGTCATAATGTTATTGTATACAATGTCATAATAATAACCTACTATAGAATTGTAGGTTTTAACAAATACTTCCGTTTAGCAAAAGAGGTGGTGAGTCTTCTCCATTCCTATGTAGATTCTGGACTTCGGAGATCAACCACCGTGAATATATTTCAGTCCTTTCTTCTAATGTGATGTGATGTGTGTGTGT
>NW_020868795.1:15000-17500 GCF_003789085.1 Penaeus vannamei
TTGGAACCTCATGAAACATCTGTTAATATAAGTGTCATAGCAAGCCTTGGATGAAGAAAACATTAGAGGAAGGAATCTCTTATCAAAATACATCAGTTTAATATTAGTGGATGACATTAAAAAGGGTGATGATAGACGTAAAATAGTATCTATTTACAAACTGCGGTATATGAAGAGTGTAGTTAATATAATGGCATTAATTAATGACATTCACAATTATCGAGAAGGCCTAAAAGAAAACTAAATATCTCTATAATGTCTAGTATTTCGATACGTCAGAGATATGTCAAGGAAAAATTGTTTGCTATGAACACAGACTTGGTCGTCGTGTTGCACAGTATAAAGCCCCAGGACACCTAAAGCAAAGAGATCTGACATTAGCTTCTCTTCATCAAAAACATTATAGGGTATATTTATAGCCTAAGATTTACTTGATTGGTAGGTTTGATTACAGCAAATCACAAAGAGATATATATATAATATATATATATATATATATATATATATATATATATATATATATATAATATATATATATATATATTATTTTTTTTTTTTTTTTTTTTTTTTATTATTACTTACGTAGAGATCATCCAACTCTAACACTGACTATCATTAGTATTGCCAAGTTGCAAAAATGTTGCATAATGGTACGCATATACTTATCACACCATTTTATTATTCAATCAAGTATGTACTTTGATTAGCAACTTGAGTGACCGTGCTGTAATTAACCGTGTTAAACTGTGTTATAATTCAATCATCTACGTACCTATATCATTTGTATATTTGATTATCTCTTGAATGACCATGCCGTGTTTGCATATGATTAACCGTGTACTCCGACCATCAGCAAAGGAAAGCAGATTTTGAATGACAAAGGCTTAAAAATCCAATTTCAGTCACGTGTTGTGCAGATTGACCTCCGAGTTTCCCATGCTGTTTTGGACTACAAATAAGGTGGTTTTTATTGCATCAGATTTTTTTTTCTCTATTTTATTTATTAGTTTGGTAGTTATTATTGTTTTAATTAGTTTCATTTTTATGTGTTTATATTATTGTTGTCACTATTGTTATCATTATCATTGTTATCATTATTACTATTAACATTATTATTTTCATTGCTGTTATTGTTTTTGATAATGTTATTACTATCATTAGTATCATGATGATAATGATTATAATAATTATGATTATCATTATTATTATTTTCATTATTATTGTCGTTTTTATTATTGTTTGTAATTATTACTTTTATTGTTGTTGTTGTTTGTTCTTTATACTTATCTTCCTCCTCCTCCTCCTCATCATCATCATCTTTATTATCAACATTATTTTGATCATCATCATAATTATGGTAATGATGATAATAATAATAACAATAAGAAAAGTAATGATAATAACAATAATAATAAAGATAATAATAGCAATAATGATGATTAATGATAATAATGATAATAATAATAATAATAATAATAATAATAATAATAATAATAATAATATATAATATAATAATAATAATAATGATGATGAAATAATGATAATAATAATAATAATAATGATAATAATGATAATATGATATTAATGGTAATAATCATTATTATTATAATGTAATAGTAAATTATCATTGCTACAACTACTACTATTACTTTACTATCCTTATTTGTAATTATCTTGATTATTGTTCTTGTTGCTTGTTTTCATTACTATTACTTTATTACTGCAAATATCATTGTCATAAGAACCATTAATATTACTATCATTATTATTATCATTTTATTATCATAGTATTATTTTCATCATCATTATCATTTTGTTTATTAGCATCATTGTTATTATTATCATATCATTTCATCAACAATATTTTTGTAATTGTAATTGTTGTCGTTATTATTATCATTATATTAATTCATCATCATCATCCATCATCATCATCATCATCATCATCATCATCATCATCATCATCATCATCATCATTCAATCATCATCATCATCATCATCATCAATCATCATCATCATCATCATCATCATCATCATCATCATCATAATTGTTATTTTAGTAACTTTTCGAAGGCAGTCTTGATACGAAAGCCGTATCAGACAATCCAACTAAACCAATTAAACCAAGCTAAACCAAATAAACCTCTTTTAACTAATAAAACCAGCCATAGTAACAAGGCCATGCTAAGCAACCTAAGCCAAGCTAAACTAAGGAATCCAATCAAGCTAAAACTACCCTATGAAACTAACCAAACCAAGATGATTTACTAAACCAAGCTAAATTAAGCTAAACCAACTTACCGGTGATGTTGTCGTTATTATTATCATTCATATTATTATGATCTATCATTATCATCATCATCATCATCATCATCATCATCATCATATCATCATCATCATCATCATCATCATCATCATCATCATCATCATCATCATCATCATTCATCATCATCATCATCACCATCATCATCATCATCATCAACAATCATCATCATCATAA
>NW_020868795.1:30000-35000 GCF_003789085.1 Penaeus vannamei
ATAATAACGTTAATTTTATAACAATAATAACAATAGTAATGATAATGAAAATGATGATATTAATCAGGGTAAAGGAATGACAATAATGATATTTATATTTATGATCATTAATACGATGTAAAAGTGATAAAAACAAGAATTATAATCACATTGATAACAAGAATAAAAACTGCAACAAGCAACAATTATACCAGTGACGTTGATAAGAATATTGATGATGATAATCATGATTCCACAAATGATACCAGTCGTATCATAAGCAATAATGATAATGAAAATAAGTATCATGATAATGGTATTGATCGTATTAACAATATTGCTAATGACACTGTTGTTCAGAAGTGTGATACTGTTGATGTTAATAAAGATAATGGCAAACATAACGGGACTGTTATTCCATAGACCATTATGCTTATTATTATCATTATTATTATATTATCATTATATTCTGTTTTACAGTATACTTACTATGACAGAGGTTAATGATGATGTTAGTAATGTTTTGTGATGACCGACACCACACACACACACACACACACACACAACACACACACACACACACACACACACACACACACACACACACACACACACACACACACACACACACACACACACACACACACACACACACACACACACACACAACACACACACACACACACACACACACACACACACACACACACACACACACACACACACACACACAACACACACACACACACACACACACGCGCACACACATACAACACACACACACACACACACATACACACACACACACACACACACAAACACAGACACAACACACACACAACAACAAACACACAAAGACACAGACACACAAACACAGACTCACACACTCATACACACATTGATATTATTAACAGAAATGCTGATAAAATCAAATGATAAACAATATTGATAAAGATTCATACTAATATCACTAACGATGGCAGTTAATATGATTTTGGTAAGCTTAGTAATACTAAGATTAGGATTGCAGTGTTAATAACGATAGTAATACTGATAATGATAATGATTAAGATAATAATGATGATGTCAATAGTAATAAGAATATTATACTATTCTTTTAATGATAATGATAATAATAGTGGTGATAGCAACAGTAATAAGAATATTATGTTATCTTTTAATGATAATGGTTATGCTAATTATAGTAATGATAGCAATAGTAATAAGAATATATAAATTCTTTTTAATGATAATGATTATGATAATAATGAATCGCCTTTATCATAACTTTTGTAATCATAAGTTTTATTGCTCATTATCACTGTTGTTGTTTTTGTTTTTATTCTTATTCCACCCTTAATATTAATGTTATTCTCCAGTTTTATTTGTACTGCTGTATATTGCTAATGAAATTCCAATTTAAATGTAATTAATATTCATATCGTTTATCAATATCTCTGTTTCTGTTATCAGTATGATTAACACTATCAGCCTCTAATTAGTTTCTATCCTATCATTAGGATTCCTATTTTATTATTATCATTATCTCTCTGTCTATAATATCCTCATCTAAGTTACTGTTATCATTATAATAATCATCATCTTCATTTTTCATTATCATTACTTATTAGTGCCACTGATAACATCACTATCACCGTTGTTATTGTAAATTATACTTATATAATCATCACTGCCATCTGCCATCAATATTATCAACTTATCAACTTATCAATATTATCATATTTTAATTCCATTATCAACACCGATTTATTAACAACATCAATCCCTCTTCTGATATCACGTTTGCTGTTCTAATAACAGTTTCCAAACACCTTCTGTTGATTCACCTGACTTCTGTTTATCTTCGTTGTATTTGCTTTCCGTTTGTTTACCTTTTGATGTTTTTTTTTTTTTTTTTTTTTTTTTTTTTTTTTTTTTTTTTTTTTTTGTCTACTGGGTAAGATATTGTCAATTTCCTTAATGTGAAGTTAGTGTTTACTCCAGTCTGGTTAATCCCTGTTTGTGCGTCGTGGCTTCGTGTGTGTAACTTCGGAATACCTGTTTCTCCTTTTTTTCTTTCTTCTTGTTTCTTCTCCTTCTACATTCTCCAATTTCTATTTCATTGTTCTGTGTTTTTATTCTATTTTTCTATGTGTTATATCTTCTTCTCTATTTTTTCTACTTCCTTTTCCTTCAGCAGGGGCGTGGTATTATGGCTATATTTTCCTTTTTTGTTTATCTTTTAGAGTTCACACACACACACACACACCACACACAACACACACACACACACACACACACACGCACACACACACACACACACACACGCACACACACACACACACACACACACATTTTTCTTTCTTTCTTTCCTCCATTTTATTTATCTAAAGATATCTAAAGATGGCATTTTCTTAAGTAAACTTATTACATCTATTTTGGATAGGACTCTTCTGTCTGAAAAAATATTCCCCTTAAGTATAATAAGATAACTTTTTTTTTGTTTGTTTGTTATATTCGACTACTCACTTGTTTAAAACGATATTTCATTTTGAAGATTTGATAGCCATTGCATTTCTCTGCAATATACTTTCATTCACATGCAGATACAACAATCAAAAATGAAACGAAGCATAAAAATAACAAACAAATAAATACAACAATACCTCAATCATTCCTTCCCTGCTTCCTAGGCCTCCCTCATACCACCCCCTCCGCGCCCCCACCCCACGCCCCAAACACACCACCCGTCCGCCCCAAACACACCACACACACCACACCCAAACACACCACCCCGCCCACCCCCACCCCCACCACCACACCACCCCCCCCCACCCCCCACCCCCACCCCAAACACACCACCCGCCCACCCCCACCCCCAAACACACCACCCCCCACACCCCACCCCAAACACACCACCCGCCACACACACACCCCCACACCCGCCCCCCCCACCCCCAAACACCCACCCGCCCACCCCACCCCAAACACACCACCCCACCCCCCACCCCCAAACACACCACCCCCCACCCCCCCACCCCCCCCACACCCCCCAACCACCCCGACCCACCCCGCCCACCCCCACCCCCACACACACCCGTCCACCCCCCACCTCCCACCAAACACAACACACCCCCAAACACACCACCCCGCCCACCCCCCACCCCCCCAAACACACCCCGCCCCACCCCACCCCCAAACACCACCCGCCCCACCCCCACCCCCAAACACACCACCCCGCCCACACCCACACACCCAAACACACCACCCCGCCCACCTCCCACCCCCAAACACACCACCCCGCCCACCCCCCACCCGCCCCCCACCCCCCACACACCACCCGCCACACCCCACCCCAAACACACCACCCCCACACCCCCACCCCCAAAGACACACCCCCGCCCCCCCTGCCCAACCCCCACCCCCCACCCCAAACCACACCACTTGCATCCCGTCACTCCAAAGCACCAAGGATTTATCTCCTCATCACGCTAAGCATCACAAACCCAGCATCACACATCTCGCCACAACAAGGACATCATCTCTGCATAATTATCACATCTATTTATCCTTATTATTGCTGTCATTCTTTTATCGTCTTTGATAATAAATGTTAATTAATGATAAATTCAATGATGATAAAGTTAATAAATGATAAATTTAATGATGATAAAGTTAATAAATGATAAATTTAATTATTATTATTATTATTATCATTATCATTATTATTACTGTTATCAATATTATCATTAATATTGTTATAATTATCATTATTATCACTATTATTCTTATTCTTCTTAATGTTGTTGTTGTTATCATCATCATCAATATTATTATTATAACTATTATCATTATTACCATTATTATCATTGTTATTTTTATTATTATTATCATGTTCATTATTATCATTATTATTATCATCATAATCAATATTCTTATTATCCTTATCGTTATCACTGTTGTTGTTTTTGTTGTTGTTGCTATTTTGGTTACTTTTATCACTATTGTCATCATTACCATTATCATCATAATATTGCTATTATCATTATACTCCTCAATGTAATTACTCTTATTATCATTATTGTCATTACTATTATTGTTATCTTCATTATCATAATTATCATTTTAATCATTTTATTGTCACCATTATCATTATCATTATAATTATCTTCATTTTCATCATCAACATTATTAGCATTATTATCATTATGGCAATCATCTTTAGTTTCATTGTTATTAGCATCATTAATTTCAGTATAAGTATCATAATTATGATGATGATGATGATTTTTATTATTGTTATTATTATTATTATTATTATTATTATTATTATTATTATTATTATTATTATTATTATTATTATTATTATTATAATGATAATTATCATTATTATTATTATTAATATTATTATCACTATTATTATTATTATTATTATCATCATCGTTGCTGTTATTGTTATTGTTATTATTATTATTATTATTATTATTATTATTAGTAGTAGTAGTAGTAGTCTTAGTAGTAGTAGTAGTATTACCTATTTCATCATTATCATTATTTTTATTATTACTATCATCATCATCATCATCAGTATGATTAAGATTATCATTATTAAATGTAATTACTACTACTACTACTACTATTTTCATTACTATTATTGTTATTATTATTATTTTCAATTCTCATTGTGGCTATTTCCATTTTCATTTTTGTGTACACGTTACTGTATTTGTGCTTGTGTTATTATTACTATTATTATTATCATTATCATTATTATTATTATCATTATTATTATTATCATTATTATCATTATTGTTATTATTATTGTTACTATTGTTTATCATAATTTTTGTAAATATTGCTAATACTATTATCAACATTGTCATTATTGTCATTATAATTTTTATCATCATCATCATTATTATCAATATTATTATAATCATCATTATTATTATTACATTAATTATCATTACTATTGCTGTCATTATTATCATCATGAAAATGAATGTTACTATCATTATCAT
>NW_020868795.1:42500-47500 GCF_003789085.1 Penaeus vannamei
CTAACTATCTATGTGTCTATTCATCTATCCATCCCTCCATCCGTCCAACCATCCATCCATTTTCTCCCCCACCCATCCATCTATCCATTTATTCATCTATCTGTCTGCCAGTCTTTCTGTCTGTCTGCCCATCTATCAGTCTACCTGTCTGTCTATTTATCTCTGACTATCTGTCTATCTATCTATCTATCTCTATCTATCTGTTTATATACATATCTACTAATCTATCTTCTATGAGTATAGCATACTGTTAATACTGAGAGGCGTTTCCCAGTATATAAGAGCATATAATATATAAATCAATTCTCCAATGGGCGTAGATAATGACCTTTATTGTCGGGGGGGGGGGGGTATAGGCCTCTAATTAGGGAAATTTCTTCTCTTATATGGCAATGAAGGGAAGGATTTGCCAACAGAAAGAGCATTAGCGGTGTATAGGAATTTGTCTGTTTTATATCTTCTATGTGTATGTTTGTCATTCCAAGGAGAATGTAGCAGACCGTGATAATAGAAATAGAAAGAAAGGGAAAGAAAGAGAAAGAAGGGGAAAGAAATAGTAAGAAAGGGAAAGAAAGAGAAAGAAAAAGGAAGAAATAGAAGAAAGGGGAAAAAGAGAAAGAAAAAGAGAGAGAAAGAATAAAAATAGAAAGAAAGGGAAAGAAAGAGAAAGAAAAGAAAGAAAGAAAGAAAGAACTGATGTTGCTGAGCCCTTAGCTATGGAAAAAATATAAGTCAACTAAGATGATGAAGAAGAAGAATTCAAAGATGAAGCCAATATTGGTTGAGATGTGATGAAAGCATGAGTCGCGGAATAGATCATTAATATTCATAAGTTGTGAATATAAAACGGAAATGAAATACGTGGAATATAGAAGAGAAATCGAGCATCGGAGAATAATTATCGCCAGATTCCAAATCGCTAAAAGCAATGCTGGGTCAACTTTTAATGGAAATTAATAAAGGCAGAGCTTATAGGTCTTCTCTTTTTCCTTTTTTAGCATTATAAGTTTACATATTAAACCAAAGCAAAGCTAAAATATGATGCATGGTAAGATGAATAATAATTAGGAAAAAAGAGAATAATGAGTATAGTAACAGGCATTATAAGAAGCAAAGCTAAAATATGATGCATGGTAGATGAATAATAATAAGTATAGTAATAATAATAATAATAAAACAAGAAATAAAATCAAATTAAGTAATAATAATAATAATAAAACAAGAAACAAAATCAAATTAAGTGAAGCCAATCAGGATTTCATGATTTGTTTTGCATTATCCTGCAGCGCAACGTTCTGCCTCCATATTTGTGAATATTGCACGGGGTTAAACGCTGTAGGCTTATCTAGTGAGCGATAAAAATGACGATGCGAACGAAAACAGTCGAAAAAAGGTATTATTCATATCAAATATCTATATATATATATTTTTTATTTTTCTGCTTTGCATGTTATCAGTGATGCATAGAGGAAAACATAGAAGAACTTTATCACTTGTCCTGTAAGTATTCTTGTTGGAAACGATGAATACGAACAGGTTAAAGTTGAAATATTAACAGCAAACAAACAAATAAAAAGTCTGGATGCCTGGATGGGCTTCTGACTCGCTACCGAAGTTGAATTATAACTTGAGAACAGCTGTTATTATTACACTTCCTGGTTTGATTGGTAAAAGCTTTCGTGTTGGGCTTCGCGTGCCCTCAAAGAGTGGATAAATAGATGAAAAAATGCTACGAATTTTAAGATAAAATGAATTTAAATATAAATTGAATTGACTATTTATATAAATATAAACTGACTAAAATAGTAACATATTGCGCGCAGGTGTGCATATATATATATATATATATATATATATATATATATATATATATATATATATATATACTATATATATATATATATATATATATATATATATATATATATATATATATATATATATATATATATATATATATATATATATATATATATATATACATATATATATAATATATATATATATATATATATATATATATATATATATATATATATATATAATATATATATATATATATATATATATATATATATATATATATACATACATAAATATTTATATATATATAGCTATATACATACATACACATACAAACATACACTTAAGACCCTTCCTCCCCCCCCCCAACCCCCCAACGCCCCGCATATATCGCCTTCCGCTTCCCCCTCTACCTCGGCTTCGCTTTCCACGCCCATGAAATGTCTCCCGGAAATTATATCGGGCAAACAGCGGGCGGAAAGGCAATAGGCGGAGAGAGAGAGATGATAAAGGGGTAATGGGCGAGAGATAAAGACGAGGCTTATCACGAAGGCGCTTGGGGAGGGGTGGGGGGAGGGAGGGGGGCGGAAGGGGGTATCGATTATCCTAATTCCTGTTTTTGGGATTGATTTGATTATCTAAAATTGTCTGTACATAAGATAAGGTCATTAGTGGCTAATACCTTGTGGGATTAAAAAGGAAAGTATTTAAAATGCTCAAGGTCTATTAGTAAATATCTCTAATGAATAAAAATAGCAATGGATGTTATATAGAAAATCTGAGCATACATATTATGCTTATAAAGAATAAAACTAGTGCATAAATATTATGCATAATTTAAATTTTGTTTAAGATATTACGCTCCCCTTTAGAAACTCCTAAGACTTTCTGTCGCAATTATCCTGTAAGGTTATGCGAGAGAGGAACCCAAAGGAAGCCATCCGTGGGGCGGGAGACTTCAGGTTTAGGGGCCGAGGGAAATGAGGGCCTGTTCGTTCCTCGCAAAGGGGTGAGGGACCAAGCTGAAGGCTCGGAACCCACACGACCTCACAAGCAAAACTGTCCCCGGAGATGCAGGTCTACCAGGAGCGTGACCAATATGAAGATGGTACATTAAATAATACAAAAAGAAATCCAAAAATGAACTGTAAAAACAATGTGCAGAAGGCACCAAAATAAAACTGAAGTTACTACGTAAAATGACATGTGCCAGAAGGGCTTAAAAAAAACAGTAAAACTTGCCAGAAGGGCTGAAATTTTAGTGAAAATGAAAATATGCCAGAAGGGCTTAAAACAAGAAAAATAACTAACTTCTAAGTTCAAATACGAACTGAGTCCAGCATTTGGAGAACAGCGGGAATTGCAGATGAATAAGAGTCACATCCATAGTCGAGTTTACTACGAATAAGTGCTCTGTATAGTCGCAGAAGCATTGTCAGGTCTACACCCCCAGACAGAGCTCTTTTTTGGCTTTTATCTTTAATTGTTTGATGTGAGGTACCCACATAATCCTTGAATCAAGAATTAGACACAAGTACTTCACCTCTTGGTCAAAACGCAATAAGTTTGCTCCTAAAAAGAGGGAAATGCATAGTCATGGTCTTGCTTGGAGAGAATTTTAATTCATTGTATGCTGTCGACTGTGTAACCTAATTTATTGCAGTCTGCATCCTGTAAACTTCCTCCTAAGCACTGCAGCGTGAAGTCATCCTAATACAGACTACAGGAGACAGCATTTGGAACTACCTTTACAATGTCATTGATAGCTATGGCAAACAGGATCACACTTAAGACACTCCCTTTTGGGACCCTTTCCACTGATCTTCCAGGCTAAAGAAGCTATTTCCCACTAACACTCTAAACTTCCTGTCAGCAAGGAAACCATGTATGAAAGTATGTAATGCTCTTTTAAACCAATGTCGCAAAGCTTCATGGGTATGACATGCTTCTAAGTAGTATCATGAGCCTTTACAAGTTCAAAGACTGCTTACGTGTGACGTCCTTGTGCGAAGGAATTCTGTAAAGCAGTCTCCATCCTCACAAGGGCATATGTGGTCGATCTCAATTTTCTAAACCCATACTGATGGGTTTAGTAGCCATACCAACCTGAAATTTACTAAATTTTCTATTGGCTTGCAAATGCAGCTGGTGAGAGAAATTGTCTGTAGTTTCCTGGTATGGAAGTATCCTTGCCAGGTTTGGGGATTGAAATGATTATAGCTTCTTCCCACGTGGATGGCACTGTTCCCTCTCTGGAGATCTTGTTGAATAGGTCCAACAGGAACTTTTGGAAGCTCTCCGACAAGTCGAGATATCATTTGGTATGGGATATCGTCACTTCCAGGGGCAATTCTTACAGTAGAGCTGCAAAGCAGAGTCCATCTACGAAAAAATGGCAAGGTGTATGAAAGCTCTGCTGCAGTCCTACCAAAGAATAACACTGGATGTTGTTCTTGTTCAGCCCGAAGGGTGGAAAATTGGACAGTATATGATGCTCCAGAGATCTCTTCTCATTTGCAACATCTGTTTAGACTGGGAGGATTTTGCCATCTGTTTCCAGAGCAGGTAGTGAAATGGATATGCTCTTTCCAGCAATCTCGTGCACCTTGTCCTGTATCCATACTAAGTGGGTCCTAGAGTTAATCGAAGAGACATACTGTTTCTATAAGGACCGTCTTGCTTCCTTGAGCACTTGCCTGGCCTTGGTTCAGGTCCTCTTACAATGGTTCTAGGACATAATGCTGGGCCATCATTTTAATTGCCTTGATGCAGCTTTTCTTACTATTACAGCTTGTTGGCATTCACCAGACCATCATGGTATTGGAGGTCGACAATATTTTTGTGGAATGGTGAATTCGTGATGTGAAGTGATCAAAAGTATCTTGAACACTATGGAAGTCTATCACAAATCCTTGCATTATTGCAGTTGATCTGGGTTACAGGAAGCTATATGTTGCAATTCCTACCATTTCGCATGGATTCCCTGACAGTGCCATTGGATCAGGGTATCTAGTTTTTCAGGTTGATAAGCTACCCTTTTGCTAGGTGTTTGGCAGCACCTGTGTTTAAGGCCCACCCAACACCTCTTAGGCTTTCCCATACCAGCATCTTGGTATTGTTTACCTGTGGAACTACTTTCCACAGGCTTTCTTATAAGTCTCAGGATTCCTTTGCCTTTGATTCAGGGAGAGGCAGGA
>NW_020868795.1:75000-84422 GCF_003789085.1 Penaeus vannamei
TTCCTTCCTTCTTTCTTTCTTTCCTTTTTTTTTATTCTTCCCCCCTTCCTTCTTTCATTTCTGCTTTATTTACTTTCTTGTGTCTCCCTTTTTTTCCTTCTCCTTCCTTCCTTCTCTTTCTCTCTCTCTCTCTCTCTTCTCTCTCTCTCTCTCTCTCTCTCTCTCTCTCTCTCTCTCTCTCTCTCTCTCATCTCTCTTCTCTCTCTCTCTTCTTCTCCTCTCTCTCTCTCTCTCTCTCTCTCTCTCGCTCTCTCTCTCTCTCTTCTATCCTTCCCTCTCCTCTTCCCTTTCTTCCTTCCCTTTCTTTCCTTTCCCCTTTCCTCCTTCCCTCACCACTTTCCCTCCCTCTTCCCTTTTCTCTCCTCCCATGCTCCCCTTCCCTCCCTCTCCTCTCTCTCTCCTTCCCTTCCCTCCCACCCTCCTCTCCCTCTCTTCCACCCTTCCCTCCCTCTCCTCTCTCTTCCTCTTCCCCTCCTCTCCTCTCCCTTCCCTTCCCTCCCTCTCCTTCCCTCCCCACTTCTCCCTTCTCCCTCTCTCCACCCCTTCCCTCCTCTCCTTCCACTCCCACTTTCCCTCCCTCTCCCTCTCTCTCACCCCCTCCTAATCTCCCCTCCCCACTTCCCTTCATCCTTCCCTCCCTCCACCCCTTCCCTCCCACTTTCGCCATTCCCTCCCCTTCCTTCTCTCCTCTCTCTCTCACCCCTTCCTCCCTCTCCCTCTCTTTCCACCTCTCCTCCTTAAAATGATTTTTCATAAATATCACTTAATTACAAGCCTTTTGTGAGAGCGTGGGTCTTCCTGTCCCTGGAGTGAGAGCGATGCCTGGGGCTCCACTGATAAAGGGAGGGCGCCTTCGTCTGCTATGCCGGTAAGGGTGATAAGAGCGCAGGGTGTTCGATCTTATTTTTTAGGGGGAGGGGGATGGGATGGAGGGTGGGAGGGGGAGACTTTTTTTTCGTTTCTTCTTTTTTTTTTTTTTTTTTTTTTTTTTGTTTGGATGCTATTTGATATATGGCTGTCTCTTTTTCTTCTCTCTCTTTTTTTTTCTATTGTAATTTTTCTCTATCTATTCATCTATCCAATTATCCTTCTCTCTTTCTATCTCTTTCTCTCTCTCTCTCTTCTCTCTCTCTTCTCTCTCTCTTCTCCTCTCTCTCTCTCCTCTCTCTCTCTCATCCCTCCCTCCCTCCCTCCAATCCCTCCCCTCCCTCATCTCCCTCCTCCCCTTCCTCCCTTCCTTCCCTACCCTCCCTCTCTCCCCCTCCCGTCCTCCCTCCTCCTCCTTCCCTCCGTCTCACCTCCTCCCTCACCTCTCTCATTCTCCTCCTTTCCCTCCCTCCCTCCCTCTTTCCGCTCTCTCTCCCCCTCTCTCCCCCTCTCTCTCCCCCCTTTTTTGATGGCTCGTGACGGAGTAGGATTATAGATTATGATAATGGGATAAAAATGGCTGCCCGCAATTTTGCCATATTTTTTACCAGTTCACCATTATTTTCCGAATTGGGGTGATGTGATGTCATGATTAAATTGCATGGCTTTTGTTCACTGTCCTTGTTGAATATTGACAATCGTATCTCACTGCTATAAGTTTCAGTGAGGTTTCAAGAATGTAACACAAAGGTGGGCCTTTGGTAAAAACAAACTAAAAAAACACAAATATATAATATATGACAAGATAAATAATAATAATAATAATATTAATAATAATAATAATAATAATAATAATAATAATAATAATAATAAATGAATAATGATAAAATGATAATAATAATAATAAATAATAAGATAATAATAATATAATAAGAGCAGACGAGAGACGAGAGAGAGAGAGAGAGAGAGAGAGAGAGAGAGGAGAGAGAGAGAGAGAGAGGAAGACGAGAGAGAGTAGAGAGAGAGAGAGAGCAAAGAGAGAGACAGAGACAGGGCAGAGAGAAGAGAGAGATAAGAAGAGAGAGAGAGGAGAGAAGAAGAGAGAGAGATGAGAAAGAGAGGAGAGAGGAAACGGAGAGAGAGGAGAAGGAGAGGAGAGGAGAGAGAGAGAAGAGGGTTTAGAGAGGAGAGAGAGGGAGAGGAGAGAGGAAGAAAGAGAGGGAGCGAGAGAAAAGAGAACAGAAGAGAGAGATGAGAAGAGAGAGGGAGAGAAAGAAGAGAGAAGAGAGAGGGGAGGGAGAGACGAGAGAAGAGAGAGAAGAGAGAGAGAGGAAAGAGAGGAGAGAGAGAGAGATGAGAGAGAAGAGAGGGGAGAAAGAAGGAAGGAGAGAGAGAGGAGGGAGGGAAGGAGAGGAAAGAAAAGAGAGGAGAGAAGAGAGAAGAAGAGAAGCGGAGGGGAGGAGAGAAGAGGAGAAGGAGTAGAGATGCGTATTGATAGCAATGTATAATAACAATGAATGATATATTAACGCAATCTGACTGATTAATATTAAAAATAGCAGTAGATAATCCATGATAATATAATAGTGATAATAGTAATAAAACTTATAAACGGTATGAGAGATAAATGACAAAAAAATAATACAATAATGATAACAATAATAACAGTAAGGAAATGAAATAATAATAGACAGTATAAATAGCATGATAAAATCAGTATTTATGGATAAAATTAGTAATTAGTAATAATAATGATAATAGTATAACAGTAGTATAATAATAATAACAAGGTGATAATAACTGATAATAAGAATTATTGATAAGGTAATATAAGTAACGATAAAACATCACAAACTATACCTGGCCATTATCCAAAAGCGTGGAGGACCTTGTGCTTATCTTGATCACTTCCCTTGCAATGGTGAATGAGTCCCGTCTGTCCTTGCCTTATATACTCGGTGATCAGCTGACGCGGTGATCAGCTGACGACAGAAACATATGTTGGTCTTCCAGGAAAGGTAAAAAGACTGAATACTGGGAAGGAAATCTTTCATGCAAGGCGGACACGTGGAGTTTGGTTTGTGGTGTGTGTGTGTGGTGGATCTATTAATATATATATATTATATATTATATAAATATATATATATATATAATATATAATATAATAAATACATACAAACCACATCATCAACCAACACCACACACACAAGACACACTTGTACTAAACACAAAACACTTAAACCACATAAGACACACCAATCCACCCCAAACAAAACACAACCACCACTGCACCACAGTTAAACAATCCATAAACGGAACACACTATCACACAGCGACCAGAGATTGTCGATAGCCAGTAACTACTCCACAACACAAAGACGACTAAACACAAACACCTAACACGATATGCGATAATCACGCTAATGAACTCGAAGCTAGGAATTTAGAAGAGGTCATTAATTCATCCGCATACCACATTGAAACAACTGACACAATAACAACATTCACACACACCCAAAGTGAACAATACGAATACAACACAACACACATGCAAATGAAATAATAAAAAAAAAAACTTTTTTTTTCAAAAAATCAAAAAGAGATACAGAAGAATCAATAAAGGGAAAACTGATGAAAACAGTTAATCAATTTTTCTTTTTCGTTTCCGTTTTCTCAGACTGCTCTTCCCGGAAGAAGGACAACAAAATCATGAAAATAAAGAATCAAGTATAAACCGAACTTGGTATCCTTCCGAGAAAAAAAAGTAATAAAAAAGGAAAGAGAAGAAAACGAAAAAGAGAAAGAGAAAAAAAGACAAAAAAAAACTACCGAATTAAGAAGAAGGTTAGAGCGATATCCTGAATTTGCTTCTATTCTTATTCCTTTTGCCTAAAAGAGAAAGAAAGCGAAGATGATAAAGAAGGAGAAGAAGGGGAGAGAGAGACAGAATGAGAAAGAAGAGAGGAGAGATAAAGAAAGAGAGAGAGAATGAGAAAGGGAGAGAGAGGGAGAAGAGAGAATGAGAGAAGAAAGAGAGAAGAGAAAGAAAGAGACAGACAGAGAGAGAAGAATCAGCAAGTACACGCCTATATTCCCCAACTCATGCCGGACCGCTGAGTATTCTGAGACAACAGGGGAGTGGCTGAAGGAGAAGAAGAAGGAAAAAGAGAAGAAGAGAAGAAGAAGAGAAAAAGAAAGAAAAGAGAAAAAGAAGAAATATAGAAGATGAAGAAGAAAAAGAAAAAATATAGAGGAGAAGAAGAGAAGGAGGAAAAAAGAAGAGGAAGAAATATAGTAGAGAAGAAGAAAAAGAAGAAATATAGAAGATAAAGAAGAAGGAGAAGAAGAAATATAAAAGATGAAGAAGGAAAAGGAGAAATATAGAGGAAGAAGAAGAAAAGGAAGAAATATAGAGGAAGAAGGAGAAAAAAGAAAAAAAGAAATATAAGAATGAGGAAGAAGGAGAAGAGAAGAAGAAAATGTATAGATGATGAAGAAGAAAGAGAAGAAGGGGAAGAAGATAAAGAAGAAATATAGATTATGAAGAATATAGAAGAAGAAACATAGAAGAAGATGAAATGATAATGAAGAAGTAAAAAAAGATGAGTAGTCGAAAAAGAAGAACTACATAGACGAATACGAAGAAAAACAGATAGAGAGAAAGAAGAAGAGGAAGAGGAGAAGAAGAGGAAACAATGAGGTGATGAAGACGTAGAATGATAGTGATAATAATGATAATGATAATAATAAGATGATAAAATACGAAGGAAAAGAGAAGACGAAGAAGAAGCAGAACAAAGAAAAAAGAGGGAAAAAAGAAGGAAAGGAAAAGAATAAAAGAAGAAGAAGAAGCAGGAAAAAAAGGAAAAAAGGAAAAAAGAAGAAAAGAAGAAGAAGAAGAGTAGAGAGAGAGAGAGAGAGAGAGAGAGAATGGAATTTTTAAGCACCTTTGTCTATTTTTGTCCCACTGATTCTCTGAATTTTGTAATCATATTGTTGTGGTAAAACAGGGCGAGGAAATCCGAAAAAAATAACTTTTTAAACTCTTTCTCGTCCATTTTTCTTTTTTCTTTTATTTCTTCTTTTCTTTTCTTTACTTCAAATTTTCCCATTTACTATATCCCTTACTCCATCAATTCTTATTCTCTCCTTTGTATCTCCTTATCACATATTTTTTCTCCCCTCCTTCTTAACCCTCTTCGAATTTCCCCATTCACCATCTTCCTCCTCTTATTCCTTTGTTATCGCCTTTACTCTCCCCCTTCCTTTGCTCAGCCATCCTTCTGTCTCTCTTCTTTAAATTTCCGAAGGTCACACTTCAAGGAGAGAGTAAATAACTGAGTCATTCTTAAACAACTGGATTTTCCCAGGGTCTCTCAGCCAGGTACAGAGGGGGGGGGGGTGGGGGTGGGGGGGGGGGTGGGGGGAGTCTGTGTCTTATATATTTACCTGCAGCTTTCGACGTATTTCTTTGTCGGTCTTTCTGTTTGTGTTGTGAAGGGAAGGTTGTATATGCAGCACGTATGGAGAAATTCGTATAATCATTGAGACACATGCATGTACATATACATACACATCTATACCTATATCTATCTATCTATCTGTCTATCTCCTTATTCATCTATTTAGTTATCTGTGTATCTATCTATTTATATATCTAAACACACACACACACATATATGTATATGTGTGTGTGTGTGTGTGTGTGTATGTATATGTATATTTATATATATATATATATATATATATATATATATATATATATATATATAATATATATATATATATATATATATATATATATATATATATATATATATATATATATATATATATATATATATATATATATATATATATATATATATATATATATATGTATATAAATATAGATATATATATATATATATATATATATATATATATATATATATATATAATATATATATATATATATATATATATATATATATATNGAATTATGAAAAAAAAAAAAACGAGCAAAGAGAGAACGAAACTACGATAGTTTGAGAGATGAGCACGTAAGATGAGACCGTATGATGGTAGAGATGATGAGAGAGTATTTATATATGTTATATTTGTAATAAATTATGGATATGAAGTATATACATATAGATGTAAGAGACAGACAGACAGAGGAGATGATTTGAGGGATGAGACACGAGAGTAGTGAGTGAAGAGAGGAGATATCGGAGAGAGAGAGATAGGATTGATTGATGAGCACGACGAGAGAAGAGAGCGAGAGATTAGCGAGAGCGAGCGATATTATAGAGAAGACAGTAGAAGAGAGAGAGAAAGAGAAGAGAAGAGATGATAATAATATTAATAACTCTATCTCTCATTGAATTTCGATTTTCAGCACAAATACCGGCCCTTAATCATCCTTAAAAAGATCAAAATATCCACCACATTCGTTACAACAAAAACCTATCCCCCCACCACCACCCCTCCCACCCTCCGCCCCCTCACCTCCCACTCAAAAAAAAAAAAAAAAAAAAAAAAAAAAAAAAAAAAAAAAAAAAAAAAAAAAAAAATTAGCAGTACATCCGGGATCCTGTCGCGAGCTGCTGCATATAAAGACCAGCTCGGTAAAGGAGACCGGCGAGGAGTACTGTCTACTCTTACCTCATTTATTTATTATTGTTTTTGTTTTTTTGGAAGGCGTTTCGGCCAGATGGTCTTGAAGAGGAATAACGAAGGAGAGAGAATAACGAGGGATAGGAGGGGTCATTGGGAGGATAGGCACGGATAGGCAGACTATCTCATAGCTAAAAACAAAAAGAAAAAAAAAGGTGGGGGGGATGAATAGGGAAGAGAAGTAGTGGAGGAAAGAGGAAGGGAGAGAGGAGGAGGATGAGGAGAGGAGAGAGAGAGGAGAGAGAGGAAGAGAGAGAGAGAGAGGAGGAGAGGGAAGGAAGAAAGAGAGAGAGAGAGAGAGAAAGAGAGAGAGAGAAGAGAGAGGAGAGGAGAAGAGAGAGAGAGAAAGAGAGTGAGATATGTGGAAATACAGAGTTGATGGTAATAAACACAGACACAGACAATTTCTGTCATGTGCTCTATCTCTCTTCCTCTCTCTCTCTCCCTCCTTCGTTCTCTGTCTCTGCCTGCCTGTCGTCTTGTTTTGTCACACACACACACACACACACAACACATAAACACACACAACACACACACACACACAACACAACATCGAAGCTCCTGCAAACAACCAAACCACCCCATAACAAGCGATCCTCTCTTTACGTAGCTGTGAGGCAAGTACACCTTAATCAACGAGCTTGTTTACCTTTGACACTAAAGGCAATTTGACTAACGTAAACATAATAAGCATTAGAATTCGGGTTTTGTGACCGCAACAGGTAGCGTTACGGATCAGAGTAACCGCAACAGTTACAGGCCGAGGGTTTGGCTACGGAGTATATTGGTCTACGTGGTTGGCCTTTACAGTCCGGATAACGAGGAAGGACCTGGGATGGGGGAAGGAGGAGGGGAGAGGAGGGAGGGAGGGAAGGGGGAAGGAGAGGAGAGGACGGGGAGGGAGGAATGGGGGGAAGGGAGGGGAGGGAGGAGGGAGGGAGGAGGGAGGGAGGGAATGGGGAGTGGAGGAGGGAGGGAACGGGGAGTAGGAGGTAGGAGGGGGAGGAGGAGTGAGGAGGGGAGGGAGGAAGAGGGAGGGGAGGAGGGAGTGGGAAGGGGGGAGTGGGAGAGGGGAGAGATGGAGAGGAGAGGAGGAATAGAGAGGAGGAATAGGGGGAGGAGAGGAGGGAGAGGAGAGAGGGAGTGGATAAGGAGGAGGAAGGGAGGGAGGGGGGAGGATAGAACGGCGATTGTAAACACTGGTAGCAAACGGTCATGTTACAGGTAGGAGCTGCCTGACAAACAATTACCCGCCTAAATTGAAAGTCCGGCCAAGTTATGCGGCTAAAGTACTTACACGCTCTTTTTTCTTTCCTTTTTTTTTGGGGGGGAGGGGAGGAGGAGGAGGGGGAGGAGGGGGGGAGGGGAGAGGATAGAAGAAGCCCCGCGTTCAATCAGCGAGAGATTGACCACCATTAACGCCACCACCTCGTAACTGTTATTTTTTTTTTTTTTTATTAACTCTACCGGACTTGAAACAATAGATATATCATATTCCCATCCCCTCTTTTTTTTCTTTCGTTTTTTTCTCTCTCTCTCTCGCTATCCGAATCAGCTCTATCGTGGTCGGTTGATCCATTTTTTTCTTTCGTTTTTTCTCTCTCTCTCGCTATCCGAACCAACTCTATCGTGGTCGGTTAAGAGAGAGAGAAAAAAAAAGACAACAATTAGGTCGGTTAAGAGAGAAAAAAACAACAACAACAATTACTTTGCCAAATTGAACGACCGAGCGTCAATTTCGGCCTAACTGTCGGCGCCTCCGAGTAAATCATTCCATGGGTAGGCCTCCCTCTCGCCACCATTACCTCACACGGCTTACCCTCGTCGCTGAGGGCTGTGCAGGTGTCCCTCTGGTGTCTGTCTGTCTGTCTGTCCCGAGTATCATGCTCGAGGGCGCCTTTTCCTCTTTTATCATGTGTCGGTTCCTCCTCTTTTCGCCTTTTCCTCTTTTATCATGTGTCGGTTCCTCCTCTTTTCGCCTTTTCCTCTTTTATCATGTGTCGGTTCCTCCTCTTTTCGCCTTTTCCTTCTTATCATGTGTCGGTTCCTCCTCTTTTCTTTCTCTCGAGGGATCTAACTGCCTGTGATGCCCGAGTGGTTTTGTGTAACCAGGAAGAACAGAGAGAGAGGGAGAGGGAGGAGGGAGAGGAGAGGGAGAGGGGAGAGAGAGAGAGAGAGAGAGAGAGAGAGAGAGAGAGAAGAGAGAGGGAGAGGGAGAGGGAGGGAAGGGAGGGAGAGAGAGAGAGAGAGAGAGAGAGGAGAGAGAGAGAGAGAGAGAGAGAAGAGAGAGAGAGAGAGAGAGAGAGAGAAGAGAGAGAGAGAGAAGAGAGAGACAGACAGACAGAGAGAGAGCAAGAGAGAGAACCTTTTCGCGAGGGAAAGACTGCTTATCTGCTTGTCCGTAAATTGTCTATAATACCGTAGGAAAGGATAGTGAAGGTGATTCGAGAATTGAGGTTTTCTACAAGCTGTTATTATCCTTGTGTTGTTGTTTTTTTTCTACTCCCATTGTCTACTTTTTTTTTTTTTTTTTTGTATCTCTACCACTTTTTTTCCGTCTTTGTAAGGTAGGGATATCTCGCACGACGTAACAGACCTTGCTGTCTTATTAACTTTATTTTATTCTATTTATTCCTTTTTTATTCATTTTTAGCAAATAGTTGCTGTGTATATCTTTGGCCTACTTTATGTGTCTGTGAAATTTTCTTGTCTGGTTTACTTTATATGTATTTTTATGCACAATTATCGCCATCTGATAAAAAATAAAATAAAAATAAATCAGCGTCATCAAAAATCTTCAAATCATACCCAACTTCACTCATAAACCCACAGGTGACTACCAAGAACAGATCTTAATTACAATATTCTCAGAACAAGCCCACCTTGATTACATGTCT
>NW_020868795.1:136235-141235 GCF_003789085.1 Penaeus vannamei
TCTCTCTCTCTCTCTCTCTCTCTCTTCTCTTTCTTTCTTTCTTTCTTTCTTTCTCTTCTTTCTCTCTCTCTCTCTCTCTCTCTCTCTCTCTCTCTCTCTCTCTCTCTCTCTCTCTCTCTCTCTCTCCCTCCCTCCTCCCTCCCTCCTCCCTCCCTCCCTCCTCCTCTATCTATCTATCTATATCTCTCGTTGTTTATCTGTTTTGCTAGCTTTATGTCCCTGCCATTACCATAATCACATTAGCTTTATCTTTATCATTCCTATTTGCTTTTACAGTTCATTTTCGCTTAAACGCAAAGCCAATTTCTCTGACTTTTCGGAGCATCCGCTTTCTCCTCTTCCGTCTCTCTCCCTCCTTCTCCCTCTGCTTCTGTTCCCTCATTCATTAAATCGATAAAAAATGAATAAATCGGATTCATACTCGGCATATTTCATTCACACTCGAATTCCGTCGCCCGAACGACAGCGTTCGTTGCTCAATGAAATATCATCCCCACCGTTAGCACAGCCCGTCAACGGTGCGTCTAACGGGCGACCTTAAGGCAATAAAGGAATGAGTCGAGTTTCTCTTATTTCTTTTATTATCGCCATTAGCTCTTCGAATCGCGTTTGGCATTTCATTGGCTGATGACGCCAGCGGGTCCGCGTGGGAGCGCGACCCGGGCGCCGCGGGGCCCTCGCCGCGCCTGTCCTGCCGCGGATCCGGACCGCTGCTGCCGCCGTGACTCCGAAGGGTACTGCTGGACTGCTACTACCACCACCCACGACTACCTACTACTACTACTACTACTCTACTACTACTACTTACTATTACGACTACTAACTAACTATACTATACTACTACTACTACTACTACTATTACTATACTACTACACTACTACTACTACTACTACTACTACTACTACTACCCTACTACTGACTACTACCTACTACTACTACTACTACTACTACTACTACTAACTACTACTACTACTACTACTACTACTACTACACTACCGCCACCAACGACTACCACGACGACTACTGCTACTACTGCTACTACTACTAAACTAACTAACTACTACGAACTACTACTACTACTACTTACTACTAACACCTACTACCTACTTACTGCTACTACTACTACTACTACTACTACACTACTCATCACTAACTACCCCACCAACCACTACGACGATACTTCACTCATACCACTACTACCACTACTACTACTACTACTCACTACTACTAACTCCCCACCACTAACTACTAACTACTCACTCCTACTACTACTATACTACCACCCCCACGACTACCACGCACTACTACTACTACTACACTACTCACTCCACTACTACCACGACTACCACGACGACTACTGCTACACTACTACTACTACTACTACTACTACTACTACTACTACTACTACTACTACTACTACTACTACTACCACGACTACCACGACTACTACTACTACTACTCTTACTACTACTACTACTACTACACTACTACTACTACTACTACTACACTACTACACTACCCTACTACTACTACTACTACTACTACCACTACTACCACCACAACTACCACCACGACTACTACTACTACTACTACTACTACTACTACTACTACTACTACACTACTACCACCACGACTACCAACTACTACTACTACTACTACTACTACTACTACACCTACTACTACTACTACTACTACTACTAGCACTACAACCACCACTGCTGCTGCTGCTACTACTACTGCGACTATTACTGCTTTAACTACTATTACTCCTACTATTACTACTACTTACACTACTTTTGCTACTATTACTATTACTACTACTACTACTTCTACTTTTACTTTTACTTTTAGGGTTACTGCTACTATTACTGCTGCAAGACTGAAAGGGGAACTGAATCTAATTATTTTATACCCACATTATACAGCTACGATGCTACGTGTCTGTACATCTGCTGCTGCTATTGTAAATACTAGTATGAACATTTATATTATTTCCTATTACTCCTTCTTTTATCTCAAATTGCCTTCACTCTCGACTTCGTTAGATTCAAAGAGACGCTAACCCCGCAGTCCCCCCCCCCCCCCGTTTCGTCCCTCGGTCCTTCCTTCCCCCCCCCCCCGTTTCGTCCCTCGGTCCCTTCCTTCCGTCCCACGTTTCGTCCCCCGCCGCCTCTGCCTCCTCTTACCGGTAGCGCGGGAATCCCTTATCTATTAAGGCGTCGCAGATAGCCCGCTCGATCCTCTCCGCGCCCACCGAGCGAAGAGGGGAGAGGAGAGGAGAAGAGGGAAAGGAGAAGGGGGAGAGGAGGAAGAGGAGGAAGAGCGGAGAGGAGGAAGAGGGGGAGAAGAGGAAGAGGAGGAAAGGCGAGAGGAGGAAGAGGGGAGAGGAGAAGAGGGGGAGAGGAGGAGAGGGGAGAAGAGAGAGGGGAGAAGAGGAAGAGGGGAGAGGAGGGAGGGAGGAAGGAGGAAGGAGGGAGGGGGAAGAGGAGGAGAGGGAGAGGAGGAAGAGGCGGAAGAGGAGGGAGGAGGAGGAGGAGAGGGGGAGAGGAGGAAGAGGCGGAGAGGAGGAAGAGGAGGGAGAGGAGGAGGAGGAGAGGGAGGAGGAGGGGAGAGGAGGAGGAGGAGGGGGAGGGGATAGGAAAGGAAGAGGAGAAGGAGGAGTTACGGGATGAGAAAGGAGGAGGAGGGATAGGTAAAGAGGAGAAGAGGAACAAGAGGGGAGGAGGTTAGAAGGGGAGAGAGAGGAAGAACAAGAAAAGGGGAGGAACAAGAGAGGAGGAGGAGGAAGGGTTGACAAGAATAAGTAATAATAAAAACAACAAAGGAAATTGCTGATGTTCAGCTACACTTGATGTGTGTGAGTGAGCGGTGAGCGGGTCTCAGGCGCGCGTACGAACACACACACGCTTGAGAGGTTACACTTTTAGCTGCTGTCATGAGTCACGATCGAGTGCCAGTGTCATGTCATCGCATTCCTTCTAAGAGAGAGAGGGGGGGAGGGAGAGGGAGAGAGAGAGAGAGAGAGAGAGAGAGAGAGAGAGAGAGAGAGAGAGAGAGAGAGAGAGACAGAGAGAGAGAGAGAGAGAGAGAGAGAGAGAGAGAGAGAGAGAGAAGGGGGAAGGGAGAGAAGGAGAAAGAGAAGGGGGGCAAACCGAGAGAGACAGAGATCTACCTGGTGAAAAATGCAAGAGATTGTAGTAGCAAGAAGGTGCGACGCGGGCGGCGAGAGGGCGACGCGGGCGGCGAGAGGGCGACGCGGCGGCGAGAGGGCGACGCGGGCGGGCGAGAGGGCGACGCGGGCGAGAGGGCGAGGGCGGCGACGGCGAGAGGCGACGCGGGCGCGGAGGGCGGCGCGGGCGGCGAGAGGGCCAAGAGGGCTCCCTCTCGGGGCAATAAGCTCGAATCCTGGTCCCTCTCCGCCCAGGTCTCAATTCGGGCATTCCTGGCTGTCGGGAAAGCACGCTGCGGGTATGCCGTGGTATGCAGGGGTATGTCGCGGGATCTTGGGGTATGGTGGGCTGCGCCGCGATAGGCAGGGGTGTTTGGGCATGTTGGGGTATCCTGTAGTATGGTGGGGTATAGTGTGGTATGGAGATTGGGGTTTACAGGGAATATGCCGCGATATATGCTAAGGGGCACCGTGGTATGCCGAGGTATGATGGGGCATGCCGTGCGGCGCTGGGGCACGCAGGGGTATGCTCAGAAATGCCGGGATGTTGGGGAAGGAGAGAGAAACCGGGAAGAAGAAAAGGAGAGAGAAAGGGAAGAGGGAAAGCAGAGATGAAAGGAAGAGGCGAAGGAGTGAGAAAAGGGAAGAATGAAAGCAAATAGAAAAGACGGAGAAAATGGAAGCGGAGAAGGAGAGAGAAAGGAAGAGGAAAGGAGAGAGAAAGGGAAGAGGGAAAGGAGAGAGAAAGGGAAGAGGGAAAGGAGAGAGGGGAGATAAATCGGAGGAGGGAGGGAAGGAGGCGGGCGAAGGCGAGACGAGGAGACGAAGCGAAACAAAAGCCACTTCCTGCCATCAGGGCATCGCGAGATTCATCTCCAGTTATCGCCTTTTCCCTCGTTTATTCTCCCCTTCCTTCCCTCCCTCCCTCCCTCCCTTTCCCTGTCCGTTTCCTTTTCTCCTTCCCTTCCCTTTCCCCTTTCCCCTTCTCCTCTTCTGCCCCCTCCCTGCCCTTCCCTCTCCTCTTCCCCCCTTCCTTCCCCTTCCTTCCCTTCCCTCCTCCCCTCCCCTCCCCTTCCCTCCCCTCCCCTTCCCCTCTCCTCTTCCCCTTCCTTCCCCCTTCCCTCCCCCCCTCCCTTTACCCCTTCTCTTTTCTTACCCTTTTTTGCGCCGTATTTTGTCTCAGGGTTTTGCTGCCGTTGCCCGGTCGCCTGCGTTGCCATTCGGCGCCGTCTGAGGGAGGGAGGGAGGGAAGGAGGGAAGAAGAGGAAGGGAGGGAAAGAAGGAGGGGGAGAGAGGGAGGGAAGGAAGGAAGAAGAGGAAGGGAGGGGAAGAAGGAGGGGGAGAGAGGGAGGGAAGGAAGGAAAGAAGAGGAAGGGAGGGGAAAAGGAGGGGGAGAAGGGGAGGGGAGAAAGAAGGGGAGGGAGGGAGGGAGGAAGGAGGGAAAGGAGGGAGGAGTGGAGGGAGGGAAGGAAGGAGAGAGAGAGCGGAGGGACGGAGAGAGGTGGAGAGTGAGGGCGCGAGGGAGGGCGACCTGGACGAGCGCTGGAGGGACGGAGGGGCGAGGGAGGGACCGCCTGCCCTCCATTACCGCGGCGAGAGGAGCGATATTTCAGCCTGGGGTCCCGGGCGCGGAGGTTCGGCTTCTGCTCCTCTTCCTCCTTTCGCTAATCGGTCGTTTTCTCTCTTCCTCATTCCTCCTTGCAGCTCCTCCTGACCTCTCTCTCGAAGACGAAATTTCGTAAATATTTCATGTACATTTTGCGGAGGGAAGGGGGAGGGGGGAGGGGGCTTAGGAAGGGGGAGGATTTTAAGTTGCGTTTGCTCTTGTTTT
>NW_020868795.1:161235-163735 GCF_003789085.1 Penaeus vannamei
GGAAGGGAGAGACAGGAAACGAAGGAAAAGAAGTACTAAGAGTAATAAAGGGAAAAATGATATTTAGGATGGAAGTTGAAAGAAACTTTAAAAAATAATGATAATAAGTGAATGAGAGAAGAGAAACAAACATGAGGCAAGTGAGAGGCGAGGCGGTGAGGGAGACAAGGAACTGGGAAAGAGACAAGCAAGGAGATTCTCCCACGATCATTTATCTCGAGACAGGTAGCTGAAGCGACGGAATTCCTGAACATTTACCTATCCATTTTCTCTTCTTACTTCCGACTAGTTCTTTTCCTTTTCCCTTTCCCTTTCTTCATTACATTTTCCTCTCCTCTCTTTCATCTGTTGAACGATACTGAATAGTATTTCATTACCTCTTGAAGATCGCTTACCTCATCAGAGAATTGTCCTTTCGGAGCTATTTTACTATAAATAAAATAGTCACCCCTATTATGTATGAAAGGAAATAGAAAAAATAAAGAAAATGGGAATTAAGAATAGATTATGGTCGCTTTGTACCGTGGGAAGGGAAGGAGAGAAAGGAAGAAGAGAGAAGGAGGGATAAGGTTTCCTTGGACAGGTTCTGGGAGAAGGAGGAGGAAGAAAAGGAGAAAGAGAGGGAGAGAGAAGGGCGAGGGAATGAGGGAAGGAGGGAGACAGACAAAAACAAAGAAAAAGAGTAAGAGAGAGAG
Organism: Penaeus vannamei; assembly: GCF_003789085.1. Classification (NCBI taxonomy): domain Eukaryota; kingdom Metazoa; phylum Arthropoda; class Malacostraca; order Decapoda; family Penaeidae; genus Penaeus; species Penaeus vannamei. The sequence goes on from NW_020868795.1 coordinate 161,931, forward strand.
AGAGAGGGACCAGCAAACAGACAGACAGAGAGACGGACAGACAGAGATGACAGGGGGGGGGGGAGGCAAAGGAGCAGGCAAAGGCTTGGCCGAAGGGAAACCGGGCCGAGATCTGGCGATTGCGCCGGCGTGGTTGGCTCGAGGCAGATCGTCCTCCGCGATACGGATGCTGCCGCTCGAGCGCTCACCCTTCCGCGCTGGCCCTCGAGCGCTGTCTCCTCCATCGCCGATCTGCCGAGTGGTCCCTCGAGTGACAGGCTGCGAAGCTGGCCCTCGAGAGAGACACAGAGCGAGGGAGTGGGAGGGGGTGGAGAGAGGGGGGGAGGGGGAAGGAGAGACAGACAGACAGGGAGCAATCCATCAGAGAAAAAGATTCGTCTGCCTCCTTTTATGAGCGGATTCCCGAGGGGCACATGGTCCCCCCCCTCTCCTCCTCCCTCCCTCCAGCCCGTGGCTTTCGTGCCCCATATCATGTTTTATTGATCCTCGCTGTTCTTATGCTTTATTGTCCCTTCCCTCTTATTTATGGCGCCCAGGCCGCTCCGCCGATAAAAGCCATAACTCACAGGCCGCGCGATGGTATCAGGGGCGGGGAGGGGGGGGCTCTAGGGGCACTCTGGGCCCTCCCTGGGTACTGCGGGCTCTCTGTAGGGCTTATGGGCTCTCCTGAGGGTAGGCCGTGCCCTAAGAGGAGACTGCACGTACGCTAGGGCACGGCAGCAGGCCGTCATTGCCGTGAGTCGGTGATGTTGCGACGTAAGTTGAAAAGGCATTTTGTGGGCATTCTGGGAGGTTGGGGAACAGATGACACACGAATAAAGGAATGTAAAAGATGCAGAGGAGACCAAAAGGCAGGAGGAGAAAGAGCGTGCCAGGGTAGGAGGAGGAGGAAAGGAGAGGAGGTGACGAAAGAGGAAGTGGGAGAAGAAGGAACTGATTGGCGATACATACATTTGCCGGTCGGGCGGGCGCGGGGCTCGCCTCCGCCGGACAAATCATGCATGAAAATCGTCCTAAAACTTACAGGAGGAGGAGGAGGAGAAGAAGCGGAAGGAGAAGAGGAGATAAGGTCGGCTGATGGTGAAGGCGAGGGAGCAGTGGTTGAAGGAATATCCGATCACTTCGTCAGGTGAAGATGGAGGCCGCAGGCAGTGGTTTTAAAATCTACGGAGCCTGCACACCGCGTTTCACTTTCGAACCGAACGGAGAGCACGAAAAGGCGTTCGTATTAAAGCGTAAAGGTTCTCGTGGCGAAAGCTCACTGGCATCATTTTATAATCGTCATTAATGTAATCGTTATTATGTGTTAACAAAAACATGAATGTAAATATTAGTATTAATTATAGTTGTAGTACCAACTAAGCTGTGATTTTCTTCTTTTTTATTTGTGTTATCAATATTAGAATGAATGTTAGAATTATGTATGGTAATAGTATTAGCCTTATCACTAAATTATGATTTTCTTCTTATTGTTATAACGATAATAATAATTATGGTACTGATGGTAAAGACAAGAATCATGATTGCATGTACATGTATATTTACAAGAGTGTACGTGTGCATTTGCGTCTATATGTGTGTCTCTGTGCGCCAGTGTGTGTGTGTGTGTGTGTGTGTGTGTGTGCGCACGTCTGTGTTTGTGTGTGAGTGCGTGCGTGTGTGAATTTCTCTGAATACATTTGTGCGTCTGTGTGGCCGCATGCGTGCGTGCGCGTGTGTGCCAGCGTCCGCGTCGGTTCCCAGGCCGCGAGACGCGACCGACAACCTCCTTCGGCGCAGCTCGCGTGTCGGGGCTTCATCACCCC
>NW_020868795.1:168735-171235 GCF_003789085.1 Penaeus vannamei
AAGTCACTCTCGACACGTGGCTCAAGGGCCCCGTGCTTGGCGCCCGCGCAAGCACCGGCGCCGACGAGCCCTCTGACACTGCCAATCCTTCGTGACGATAGCAAGGGCGAAGATAAAGGGATAAAGAAGGGGAGAGCAAGAGGGAGGCGAGCGCAGCGCCCCGGGGGAGCGGCCCACACGCCGGCTGCAGCGGGCGGCGCCCTGAAGCGAAGGCAGGAAGGCAGACGAAGCGGAGGAAGGCAGACGAAGCGGAGGAAGGCAGACGAGCGGAGGAAGCGGAGGAAGGCAGACGAAGCGGAGACCTGCCGCTGAGGCCGCTCGGGATGTGCATGACGCGGCAACATTCGGTCGCCAAGTGCGGCGTCAAGGAGAGGTGTTCGCGCCTCTCGGGGCGAAGTGGCCGGCTGGGGGACGGAAAGGCTCGGCTCATATATGTATGTATGTATGTATATATATATATATATATATATATATATTATATATATATATATATAATATATATATATATATATATTATTATGTATGTATGTATGTATGTATGTATGTATATGTGTGTGTGTGTGTGTATATGCTATCACTCTTCTCTCTCTCTCTCTCTCTCTCTCTCTCTCTCTCTCTCTCTCTCTCTCTCTCTCTCTCTCTCTCTCTCTCTCTCTCTCTCTCTCTCTCTCTCTCTCTCTCTCTCTCTCTCTCTCTCGGTCTGGCCTCCCCCTCCCTCCCCCCCTTACCCTGACGTGATCAAAGGAGCTGTAATGATGAGTTTGGTGCAGCTGCGGGCGAGAAGGGCACGGCCGCAGCATCTTCCCCTCCCCCTGTTCCTCCCTCTCCCACCTCCTCCTCCTCTCCTCTCCCCCTCTCCCCCTATCCCCATCCACTTCCTTCCCTCCCCCAACCCCCCCCCCACACGGCCCTCTTCAACTTCTGCATAATGACTCTAGTTAATCGCGTCCCGACCCTTGCACTTTTTGGCATCGGCTTTGCCTTCGAGATCCGTTGGGGAAGCACGTTAGTAATGATAACAGAAAAAAAGTGAAAGGAAAATCCAGAAAGCAATTTTATGACATATCCGTCGTGGCAGCTCTTTTTAAGGGAATATTCACAGAGAGCCAAATCACAAGCCTGGAGATTCCAACGGAAGTCGCGACACAGCTCGGGACGCGGAACCGCCATCTTGGAACAGATGACCCGCGGAAGAAGAAACTGGAGAATTATATCTTTTTCCGCCTTCCATCCTCTTTTATCCATTATCTCTCTTTCTTACTTTCTATATATTAAAAAAAAAAGCGTGTGGATAAAAATTTAAAAGCACAGCAAGTCCCGTTGAGTCAGATAAATGGGACGCGATGATTCAGAAAGAGGAATCGTGAAAGTGAACGAATAAAGAAGAGAAGCTAAAGCAAGACGGAGGACATGGCAATAAGAAGAATAATGTGTAATTTAAAAGTGAAAAAGAGAAACACGGCTGAAGGAAAATGGAGAGGAAGGATGATACAACTTCTGCGAAAAGGAAGAATAAGAAGGAGAAGGAGAGCATAAAAAGAAAGAAGAAGAGCAGAAACAATAGCAAGGGAAGGAGAAAAGAAGAAGAAAAAAAAATAAGTTGAAGAAGCAGAAGGGAGAGGAGGAGGAGGAAGACTGGATGTAGAAGGAGAAAAGAAGAAGGAGGAGGAAGCGTAGATGGAGAAGATGAAAAGATGAGGAGGAAGAAGAAGAAAAGAAGGAAGAGGAAGCGTAGACGGAGAAGAAGAAAGCGTAGTAGGAGAAAGAGGGAGGAGGAGGAAGAGCAGAAGGAGAGGAATAAGAAGAGAGGGAGGGAGACGCCGCCGCACCGGTGCAGGTCAGGAGGCCGATGCCCGCCGGTCAAGTGGCTCTCAGGGGCGAGGGAAGGAAGAGGACGCAGGAGGCGGAGGGGAAGGAAGGACAAGGATGAAGGGAACAGAGGAGGAGGGAGAGGGACTAAGAATGGGAGGCGAAGGGGGCGAGAGGGGTGAGGGAGACGAGAAGAGGGATGGAGAAAGGGAGGGATAGGGAGAGAGAAGGAGGACGTGAGAGGCAGGTGGGTGGTGGTGAGGGGAGGGAGGGGGGGGGGGGGGCAACAAAATGGACTTAATGACATGTTTAGCGTTTGGACCTCGGCTCCGACACCGTTTTCTTTCCCACAAAAGTTGGGAGGATCTAGGGGGGACTTCGATGCTCTCTTTTCTCCTTTTTTGTTCTCTCTCTCTTCTCTCTCGTTCTTCTCTCTCTCTCTCTTCTCTCTCTCTCTCTCTCTCTCTCTCTCTCTCTCACTCTCTCTCTTCTCTCTCTCTCTCTCTCTCTCTCTCTCTCTCTCTCCCTCTCTCCTCTCTTCTCTCTCTTCTCTCATCCTCTCTCATCTCTCTCTCTCTCTCTCTCTCTCTCTCGTCTCTCTCTCTCTCTCTCTCTCTCTCTCTCTCTCTTCTCTCTCTCATCTATCTATGTAGAAATCTATCTCTCTAAATATTTATCTATCTTCTATAGC
>NW_020868795.1:176235-178735 GCF_003789085.1 Penaeus vannamei
CGGACTTCCAGAACAATCGGTAAGGGTCGTTGTCAGTGGCTGTGAGAGGTCACTGGTTGTCAGTAGTTGTCAGCCTCTGGCCTGGCATTCCCCTCTGCGGGCCGTCGCCAAGGCGCTCATCGTTTGCTTTCCGCAGGAACGTGGAGGGGGCGCTGGCGGAGAGCGGCGTCGCCTTCCGCTACGTGCGCGCGCAGCCGCCCAGGATCGTCCTGCTCGTCGACGACACTGACGTCATGAACGTGCAGGTGAGTTCGTGTGTTTGTTGTTGTGTCGTTGTTGCGTGCGGCGCTCGGGCTCGCCCCGCGCTCCTCCGCCTCAAATGACCCTCTCGTGCGTCCGCAGAAACGGTGGGAGTTCGTCCGCAAGGCCGTCCGCAAGGTGGTCACCTACGACGTCCCCGACGGCCACAGCGTCGGCCTCGTCGTGTTCGACTCCGCAGCGGCCACCAAGTACCCTCTGACGCGGCTGACGGACGGCGCCACGCGGGAGAAGGTGGGGTCGTCCCTCCCGCGGAACCCCTCTCAGGAGCCGCGCCACAAGCGCTGCCTCCTGTGCGGCCTGCGGGAGGCGCTGCGGATGCTGCGGCAGGACGGGCCAGGCGGCGGCGCGGGCCACATCGTGCTAGTGACGGCCGGCGGCGGCGAGCCCCTGGACGCCGCCCGCGCCGACGAGGCGTCCCGCGCCCTGACGGCGGCCGGCGTCGTGCTGCACGCCATCGTGTACCCGCTGACCGAGAAGTACCCGACGCCGGGCGCCGGCCTCGAGACCGTGGCGGCGCTCAGCGGCGGCCGCACCTACATCGTGCCCGACCAGGGCATCGGCGCCGACTCCAAGCTCAGCATGTACTACAACCTGCTGGACTCTCTGTACACGGCGCTGGCCGGCGTGACGGGCCCGTCCGTGCTGCCGGTGAAGGTGCACGCGGCGGAGCACCCCGGGGGGCGCGTGGCCGTGTCCCAGGGCACCTTCGCGCTGGACCCGCACCTGGGCGCCGACACCGTCTTCGCCATCTTCTACTACCACGTGACCCACGTGGGGAACCTCATCCACCTGGTCAGCCCGCAGGGGCAGGTCATCGACACGGCCAACATGCAGAAGGAGGACGCCAACATCAACATGATCACCGTGAGGCTGGCGGAGGCGCAGGCCACGGCGGGCCAGTGGCACTACAAGGTGGAGAACAGGGCGGACTCGCACCAGGCGCTCTACGTGCAGGTCACCTCGCGCCCGCGCGCCCGCACAGGCGCCCCTCACGTGGCCGTGCGCGCCTGGACCAGCCACCCGCTGTCGCTGGTCAACGCCAGTGACATCTCCCGGCCGCTGGCGCTGTTCGCCGAGGCGAGGGTGGGCGCGGCCCCCGTGGAGGGCGCCAAGGTGACGGCCACCGTCACCCGCCTCGGCTACACGGACAACGGCACGCTGCACGAGCCGCAGGAGGTCGCCCTGTACGACGACGGCCTCACAGGTGAGTCCCTCTCTTCTCTTTGGTCCTCTGTAACATATCCTCTGTTGGCATTCCCACGCCGAAGCACTCCTTCTTAGCAGGACACCGCCCCCCCCCCCCGGTCCTCCCAGGCCCACTGACGCCTCTCTCTCCTCAGGTCCCGACATGGCGCGCGCCGACGGCGTCTACTCCCGCTACGTGCCGGGCCTCGCCGCCGCCAAGTACAGCGTGCGGGTGGACGTGGAGGGCGAGGTCGAGGGCGAGCTGTTCACTCGCCACGTGCGGCTGGGCGTCGTGGACGTAGTGGGCGCCGTTCCCGCCCTCGACGTCCTTCCTCCCGCCCGCGTGGTGGACCTGCGGGCGTCCGTGCTGGCAGGCAGCGGCGGGCGCGTGGCCTTCAGCTGGACGGCTCCGGGAGGCGACCTGGACTACGGCGTGGCCGACCGCTACGTGGTGATGGCGTCCCGCAGCCCCGCCCAGCTCCGCGAGGGCGGCGGCCGCATGCTGGAGGGCTGGCCGGCGCCCCTGCCCGCGCCCGCCCTGCAGCAGCACACTCTGCTCTGGCCGGACTTCGGCGTGGTGCACTACGTGGCGCTGTATGCGGTCGACGAGCAGGGCAACACGGGCGCCCTCAGCAACGTGGTGAGTGTGTTCGTGCCCGCGCCGCCCTCCACCACGCCCGCGCCCCCGCCCTCGCGGCCTCCGGCGCCCCCCGCCAACACGTCGGCCGTGAGGGAGGGCGGCGCAGGCGAGCCTGTGCTGGCCGCCCTCGACACGCGCCAGCTGGCCGTGGTGTTCGGCTGCGTGGGCGGCTTCGTGGCCCTGGTGGCGCTCGTCGCCTGCTACTGCCTGGCCGCCCACCGACGCCAGCGCAGGTCGGCGCAGGCCAAGAAGGCGCACGAGGTGCACGAGGCCTACGCCGTGGCAGTGGCCACGCCCACCAAGCTGGGTCCGCCGCAGGACTTCCCCGACGGCGGCAAGGCCCCCGCCAAGGACGCCCTCGGCAAGGACTACATGAGCCCCGTGGAGTCGTGGTCGGCGTCGCAGCTGCTCAGC
>NW_020868795.1:183735-186235 GCF_003789085.1 Penaeus vannamei
TGCTACTAGCGTTTCCGATTTTTTCCAACTTTGCGGTGAAATCGATCTCTCACTGAAATCGTTACAATATCGGAGATAACACGAAACTCAGTGAAATACAATAACCGTGTTCCAGTTGTAGAATTTCGTCTGCGGTTCGTCACTTCCCAACCACCGTCCCCCAACTTTAAGGTAAATTCATTTTGTATTTCAAGTGTAGTCAGTGGCGATATAAAGGCACCGGTAGGGAAGCTAGATAATCGGGAGAGGGAAATACGGTAATCGGGAGGGGGTCCGGGGGCGGAGCCCCCGGTAGGGAAACATGGCAATCGGGAGGGGGTCTGGGGGCGTAGCCCCCGGCTTAGGAAGGTTTTTTGGTTCATACGGCGATCCTACTGGTCGTTCGTGCGTTTAAGATACGGTTCACTCGATCGTTCGCTCGCGCAACACCGTATCGAATCATCCGTGGCCGAATCTTCTCTCGGATTCCTACATTTTTCACTTTCTTTGTCATCTGAAATACTATCCTTGGCTCGGATTTTCAATTTCCCACATTCTTTTGCTTTTTAAAATGCATTTGTATGAACGAAATCACCCCCCCCCCCCCAAAACCCCGATTCCCCACGGGATCCCCCAACCTTGTTGGCGGGAGTCGGGGATTTCGTCTCTGACGGGTGCGATCCTATCATAAACATTTACCATTACCGTGAACATCAAATAGTTACTTTCAAATGGTCATCCTCGCGGTGTGACAAGAAATTGTTCATAGATTTATTAGTCACCCCTTGAAGAGAGATGTTTTCTGTTAGAGTTAGTGTATTTCGTTTTCTGTTACTACGGTCTAATTTTATGTATAACTGATAAAATTTCTACAAACAAGCTGCCCTCTTTCATACGCTGCAGTATTGAATTTTTTCCTATAAAAGAAAAAGGAAAATGCAGAAATCAATCTATTTATCCGGAAAAGCAGTTGATAGATTAGCTATGAAAGACAATAGCGTCTGCAGACTAGAGTATTGTAATGAAATCTTTTGCATGTATGATTAGACATGTTCCTGTCACTAGATACCAGCTGTCAGTGAATTTAGCAGATCATTTGTTATCTCCGCTGTAGCGCCGTCTGGTCATATGTGCCCGACGCACTGATTATATAATAGTCTACTTTAGATATGGAAGGTTGCTCTGGTCTCTCCGTTTTCGATTATCCTCAAATATATTTATTGATCATGTTATCACATTAGTTAATCCATTCATTTACCATTTTCATTTTTTTAGTTTGATTACCATTATCCACTTCTCCGCTAATAATTTGTGTTCGTGTATATGCTCATGCTCAACATATAGAATAATATGTGGATACATATCTTATCATGAGTTTATATAGACTAAAATAACTACTTACATGAATTTATACGAACACCTCCTAAAATGGCCAGCTTTAATTCTCTATTGAAAATTGCAACTCAATTCCTTTTAATTTTTAGCAGTGACTATATTTTTCTCGTAGAGTTTTATGTTTTTCTCTATAAATATATACATTATCAATTTGCTTAGATGTTTCGTAAGGTGCTTATCATTGCCACATTTGACTGCAATTACTTTTAGTATTCCATTCCACTTGATTTCATTTTTGAAAGATGTGCCCCCGAATTTCGCGCGGGCCAATGGGGCTACGGGGCGTTCCAGGTCGTGCTCTTGTGAGTGATATAAAACCTACTAGATATACCAATTAACCCTGTCAGTCAATACCATTATTGTATTTTCACTCCCTTAAGTCTTAGATAAATTGCATAAGCGGCAAGCTTCTAAATTAATGTGTGGTCATTCAACAGTATTAGAGAACAGCAGAAACACTTTGCAATACTGCTGTTGCCCTCCTTGGCTCCATCCAAATTTTGATAATGGGTCCGACAAAACGATCATCATGCCAGGTAATTTGTGATTCGATTTGTGTATGTAAGCATGTATTTGTGTATTTATGTGCGTAAAGACACGCAAGCACACACACACATACACACACACACACACACACACACACACACACACACACACACACACACACACACACACACACACACACACACACACACACACACACATCATGTTAACGCATCTATAGATTCACTGTAGAAATGTGCCATGGTTTCTGTTTATTCAAAAAGTATTTGATTCAGACAAAAATATTTTTACAAATCTCTTCAATTAGTTCGATTAACCGCTGCTAGGTGGTGCATCCTCTCCCAGTCTCATCCTCACCCCGTCTCTCACGCAAGACTATTTTGTAGAATAGCAAATGTTCATGTTTACGTTTTGTACAATGTCCAAGTGTTTAGGTTCCAATGGCTTTTTTGGCTTCATAAAGTCTTGTTGGCCTGGCATCCTACACTAAATAAAATACCTTTCATTCATTCTAGTGCATGGATTCGTTTAGTGCATGGATGTTTTAATAAAAGTAGGTATACTTAATTCCTTCAAGCTGTGTAAAAAGTACAGGCCTATGTCCTGACTCCCACTGCGAGCA
>NW_020868795.1:203735-218735 GCF_003789085.1 Penaeus vannamei
GTATATAGTAATATATTAATATATATATAATATATATATATATAACATATACCACACTAATACATATATATAATATTATATATATATACTATAATATATAATAAAACACCTACCATACATAGCTCTACACCCACCCCACATATACACACACTTATTATAATTAATATTATAATTAATAATATATATATATATATAATATAATATATATTATATATGTATGTTAATGTATATTGTATATGTATATTAAATGTATAATATATATGTAAATGATTAATAATATATATATACTAATAAATATATTATATATATATTTATATATTATGCATATATGTAAATGTATATATCATATAATGTGTTAGTTATATGTATGTAATAACATATATATCACATCTATAATTATGTTATGATGTGTGTTTGTGTGGTGAGTGTGTGTGTGTGTGTGGGTGCGTGCGTGGTGCGTGCGTGCGTTAGCGTGTCGATGCGTGCGTGTGTGATGTGTGTGTATGTGCGCTGCATATATATATATATTATAGACATTTCTAATCTGTGTTTATATATATATATATAAATATATATATATTAATATAATATATATATATGTCATTAATAAATATAAATATTATATAATATATATTTTAATATATATGCATAATATTAATATATAATAAAAAAATTTATAAATATTAATAAATTAAAATTATATATATATGTAATTATATAAAAATATAAATAATAAAATTAAAAAAATTAATTTAATATTAAAATAATATAATATTATTAAAAAAAAATATATATATTAATTATCATATAGTTAACATATATTATATATATATTGATATACTAAGTCATAATATATATACATATTAATACATGCGTATATATAGTATATATATATATTATATTATATATTAGTATATAATAATATATTATATATATAATTAAATAATATATATAATATATATAATATATAGTATTATTTTTATATATATATTATTAATATATAATATAATATATAATAAGTATATATTAATGTAATATAATTATATATATAAATATTATAATAATAATTAATAATATAATATTATTATGTAATATTAATATAATAATAATTATAATATATATATATATATATATATATACGTATGTACATATATATAAATATATATTAATACTTATAATTATATTTTATATAATATATAATAGTATTATATATATATATATGTATATATTAAATATTATTTATTTAATACAATACTACACACCAACTATCTCGTCAAAATCACACATACATATATGTAATATTATGTAATATTATATATATATTAGTATAATTATATGATATAATATATTCAATGCATATACATATATATAATATAAAATCATATAACATTATATATATAATATTGAATATAATATATATAATATATATATTTAATATATATATAATAATATTATATAATAATATAAACACAGATAGACACAGTCTTTAATAATTATATCACACACACACACAACACTAATAATATCTAGCTTAATACCATATGTAATTTAATAAGTATTTATCTACACACTACACACACACAAACACACACACACACACACAACACATTCACACACACACCACACACGTACACCACATACACAACACATATTACACACCACACACAACACACACACACACACACACACTACTAACACACCATCTAACTAAATCACACACAACACACACATATATATACAATATATATATTATATAATTAATATATTAATATATATATATTAATATATATATATTAATAATTTTATATATCTATATAATATAAATATATATTAAATTAAATATATATCATTACATCATCATCATCATAAGCCTAATCAAATCACTGCAGGATCGATAGGCTCTACATTCATATATTACTTTCCAGGTTTCCCTGTACTTGCGATATTGTTTTCCAGTCTTGTGAACCAAATTTCGCTTATATTCGTTCATCGCCAAAGTGTCATGGTCGGCATTTGGCCCTCCTTAAAGTTATTTATTAGTCCAGTTCTTGTATACTTATTCTATTGTCCAGCTATTGATCTTGTCTCGAAATACATCCTGACCATTGCCATTTCTTCTTTTTAATATAAGCTATCTTGAGTATATCTTATACCATTATCGTCTTTTCATTCTATGATTACCACGTCGCCCTCTTATCCGATCTCTCAGGCTAATTTCCACATAATCGATCTTTCCATCCTCTCTGCGCTGACTTATTAGTTCTGCTCTCGCAGTAACCTGGTTATAGTATAGTCCATGTTTCTGACCCATAGGCGCTATAACTGACGGAGGACGCATTGATTTAAAGACTTATATCATTTTTAAAGTCAAATTAATACATAATGGTACAACGGAATCACTCTATTGTGCTACTGTGCCTGCCGAAGGCACTTTTTCCAAGAAACCTAGACTGATTCGTCCGCTTATTTCTTGTAGTTAACACTATTAGATAGTGCTGATTACATGCTAACGAGTTGTCCTATGTTATATAAATATTATATACCTGTCTACTATCTCTCTAGTGTACCTTATATTCCAGCACTTGTACATTTGTATTTGTTTGAGTGGGACCTCTGCTGTTGAACAATACCTTAGTCTTTTTCTTGTTTCTACTTAAGTAATCCGATCTTTAGGCTTTCTCTATTCATGAATACGTTTTTTATTAATGGCCATGCATTTCATACAGTCTGATTCTACATAAGGAGAGAACATATTGTACTTGAATCTGCAAATCTTAATGAGTTGTTAGGTGTTTCTTTACTCCTCTATTAATTGATACACGTACCTTCACCTTCCATTAACTATAAGTTTCTTGTTAATATTATCCTCGAGACAGGTACTAGTAAACCTAAGCTTATTGGTGAGAATGAGTTGTCGCCCTGATTCTAACGCCTTTTTTAATTTGAGGTAATTTAATGCGGTTTCTGTGTGGAGTTTGATGATTGCTGTCCCAGTCTTGTATATGTTATATCTTCCAATACATATTAGCAATATACCTACCTATCTTTACTCTATCTTACAAACTCCCTGTATGTTTGAACCTAGCAACCCCTATAATATACCTAGTTTCTATCTATAATGACCTGGTATTTGATGTACAAGAGTATCAACATGCCTTTTCAATAATCGATTGAATGCATATATGTATACACAGGGGTTTAATCCTATATCGTTACTTTTTCTCTTCATTTGGGTGATAACGTGTGGATGTGATCGCTGTTTGTTATAAGAGAATAATAATACCGCTGTGCAGGAAGCTTGACCTGAATATCTCTAGGCTGGCTGGAATCCAGACACTGTAGATTAAGATATTGCTAAATGAACTTTTTTATCTGTAGAAGCAGTATTGTAAGTACCGAAGGTAGGCTTATGTGATCGGTAATTTTTTAAATCCTTTTATCGCCTTATTTTGTTGAGTACAATAATAATTGTTGCATGTTTTATCATGATTATTCGAGAGTTTTTTCCGCTGAGTAAGTAGCCATATTTGTTAAAAGATTGGGCTAGTTTCAACTGTTGCGTAAATGTCTATCCTGCATCTAATATGAGAGTTTAATACTTAGATATCCGTCTTCGCCTGGTGTTTTCCTCTCTTCCAATGCACTTTAATAGTGCTACATTTTTATTTCTTCTTTTGTGAATATTCAGGTATTACGTAAGACAATATATAGGTATATTCAGCTTAGTTACCTAATAATATATAGGCGTTTGCTTTCTATTTGTGTGGCTGTTCGTTTGATTGTATAGATCCCTGTAAAAAGTCTTCTACACACTACTTGAATGATTTTCAATTCTTGTATGTAGTGTCTCACTCACAGTTCTGGTTTCTTAATTGGTAGCATACATTTGATTTCTCCTATTCCGCTACGATCTTCCTTTTAGCTGCTTTCATGCTGGTACAACTAATAATGAAATTCAATGTACTGCTTCATTTTTATTATTTGAGTATTGAATTTCCGTACTGTCTTTTACCTCTATCTTTTTTTATGGTCTTTGTTAGTTTCAACAAATTCTATCTTGTCCCTATTTGACGATACCTATTCAATGTCCTCTACGTTTTTGCATGACTGTTTAGTTCTACCGAATAGCATTGCTGGAGCATCGATTGTCGTTTCTTATCGCACTACTTCAAGTGCAGCTTCTTTATTATGTCATTGATATCCTGTTTATTGATTTGGTTCAGAATATGTTATGAGATTCATTCGTCGAGGAGAAGGTGAATAATTACTGTTTACTGGAATGTTTAGGTAACTAAACTATTAACAAGTTAGCTTCTGATTCCTCAGTTAGCTTAAGTTTTGAGCTGTAAGGTTTACTTACTATAATAGATCTATTAATTGGATATCGCTTTCTCCTCTGAATGTATTTAATAATTCGGCCTCTACACCATTCTAATGGTCCGCTGCTACATTACTTTATTTATAACCCTACATTTTTATTATATCGCCGGCCTATTGAATTAATTGAAGATCAATTTCGTTTTTGACGTCAGAAGCGACTTCGCATGTCCCACTTATCCGTTCCTAGTCTTTTTCGAAGAATGATATTCCATGATAAGCTGAGTGATCGAGCTTCGCAAATTAGACTAGCATTTTGTCCCGCTTCATTCGTTCCTAGTGCCTATTCATGGTTCCCTAGAACTAGGCGGTTTCGCCCTCTCGTCTTTTACCTATTTTGGCATTAAAACTCCCCATAATTATTGTTGAAATGGGATTTTTGTCTCCATCTCTCACTGGCTAAGTGAACATGCTTCACATAGAGCACCTCTATTTCCCTTCATCAACTTAGTGGTCATGTCAGGTATGTGAAGCATAGACTTGAAAATTTTTAAGTTGTACTAGTTGTTTAGTTTTATTGTTACGCTATAAAATAATTATATATAGTAAGCCACTTTCATTATCCGCTGTACACTATAATAGATAATTCTACAATGTCTTCTAAGCGTTTATATGTGTATTAAAGAATCTCACTACTACCTAATAATACCTGTTTGCTATAATATACAATATTGTAACACATATAAAATATATATATTATACATATATATTAAAATTATATATATATAATATATATAATATATATATATATTAATATATATTAGTATTAATTATATTAATAAGTAAATAATGTATATATATATAGTATATATATATAATATATAATATATTGTATTATATTTAATACTCAATAATATATAATTAATATATATATAATATATATATAATATATAAATTAATATAATTATTATATGCACATATGATAATATATAAAATAATATATATGTAGTAATAATGTAATATTAATGTATAATACTATATATTATATAAATAATATATTTATATTACTTAACATATATACATATACATATACATATACATATACATATATATAATACATATTAATATATACATATATAATATATTAAAGTATAATATATATATATAGTAATATATATATATAAATATATATAAATATATATATATATAACAATGTACTATATTGCAATATAATTTATAAATAGTAATTAATGTAATTATAATATGTAATATATATCATATTAATATGTATATATATATATATATATATATATATATATATATATAATTACATTATAAAAATATAGTATATAAATATATAATATACAGTGTGTGAGTGTATGTGTGTGTGTGTGTGTGTGTGTGTGTGTGTGTGTGTGTGTGTGTGTGTGTTGTGTGTAGTTTGATGTGGTGCGTGCGTGCGTGTGTTGTCAGTGCGTGCGATTCGATGTACGTGCGTGGTGCGTGCGTGCGTGTTGTGTGTAATGTATGGCGTTGCATATTATATAATTAATATATATATTTATTATAGTGAACATTGAATCATCTGTGTTTATATATATATATATTATGATATTATATTATGTACATATATATATAATTAGTATAATATAATTATGTGTGTGTGTGTGTGTAGTGTGTGTGTATGGGTATGTGCTGTTGTGTGTTGTGATTAATTAATATTATAATATATATATATTACATATATTATTATGTTGTGTGTTTTGTGTGTGTATTGAGTGTGTGTGTGTGATGAGGGGTGGGGGTGGGTGGGGGAGGGGGGAGAGAAGGGGGGGGGGGGGGGGGTGGGAGGGGATTGTGTGTGTTTGTCGTGTTTGTGTGTGTGTGGTGTGGGTAGCGTACGGTGCGTGCCTGGTAGTGCAGTGAGTGATATATGTGGTGCATATATACTAAAGGACATGTCTATAACCTGTTAATTATAAATATATAATATAATATTATATATTAATATATATATACATATACTAACATATATATATATATATATATGATATGCATGTATACTATACTACATATATACACTTATACATGCATATATAGATATATTATACATATATATATAACTAACACGACACATTATATATATATTATTAGTATATAACATTAGTATAACATACATCACTCACCAGAAAAATATCACACTCATGTATCAACACACACATACATATATACTATAACATATATATATATAATTAATATATATAACATCAATATTACTATATACCAACCACAACACAAACACAACAGACTACACATCATACAAACACCCACACACATACATCACACACACACACACACACACACAAACACACACATATGATATATATATATAATTATATTATATCTATATATAATATATATATATATATATATAATATATATATATAATATACATGTATATATATATAATATAATAATAATATATATATATATATAATATATGCTGGACGAAGAAAAACTTTAGGAAATAACGGGGGAACTATAATATTAATTATTAATATATGTTAACACATGTTATATAAATATAATAACCAAACCAAATATACTTACATTATACAAATTATATTTTATAGATCTATACATCAAATTATTAATTTATATTAATAAACACTTAAAATAATATTAATGTTGTGGCTCGTGTTGGATATTATGTGTGTTGTGTGTGTGTGTGTGTGTTTGTGTGTGTGTGTGTGTGTGTGATGTGTTTGTATTAAAATATAAAATATATATATATATAAACATTTATGTAAATATAACTAAATAATTTATTATAGGTTATAAATGTCTAATTCGTATAATGTAACTATATATATATATCTGAATTATAATATATAAATATATATATCACCTCAAACGAAACCTTTTCATTAATGTAGTAAAAGATATAGTATGTATCTCAACAAGTTATTTTATTAATATTGTAAACAATATATATAAATGTTTCGGGAATTGGTATATGATCTTTTAGTGAAATAAAAGTACTAATAACTATATCAGTTATATATACTCTAATGTACTATATCTTACTATTCTTATAACTATTTATCTCTATCCACACATGTATTAATATAACATACTTACTCATACTATATATATATATATATATAAATATACTACTAAATGAGTAGTATACTAATCCGAATTCATGAAATTTTATATATTATAACTCAATATTTCATTCTACTACTCACTGAGCAATCTATACTCACATATTTATAATAGTCCTATATGTTAAATCACTATATATATGTACATGTATGTAAATATATAATATAATAATTAATTAATCACGATAAAAAAAAGTTAATAATAGTATACTTAGTAATAGACTATATTACCTAAATTATTATTATTTTTACACTTATTATATTATTATGTGTGTGAAAGTTTTAAGTAGAGATTAGATAGTGAGTGTGCTAATGACAGATCCCGAGCAGAGACGGAGGAAGTAAGTTATGAGGATGGTGAGAGTTGAGAGAGAGGAAACATATTGTCGTGTCATTTCGTTCACCTATACGTTTTTGTGCTGAGAGTACGGACGAGTTTCATGAGCAGATTCCCTACGCTAAATTATATTAACTCTCGGCTCCTTTTGCAAACAGTAGCCAGCTTAGAAAGCACCGCAGAAATGATCGAATGTATCTACATAGCTATCTTACTATTAGATCACTATTAAGCAGAACACGGTCACAACACACACAACTATCACACACTACAGCTACAACACACACACCAACATAAAACAAACACAAAAACACACACACTTCAAAAAATAATCCAGCAAAAAATATGAAATCCTCTTCTGGGCATAACAACAACTACACACATATTTTTTTGGTATTTTGTGAGAAAATTTTTTTAAAAAAAATAATTGCACACAACACAACAAAAAATTTAACGCACACACACGAGCGAACACACACATCACAACAGCACACACAACACAACACACAAACACACCAGAAACACACACTACACGGCCTCACTACACACATCAACCCTTGCAGACACACAACCATCAGGACTGTCTTCACACACATATAACCACACATACACACATACACACACACTTATTTGTGTAAGAAATTTACTCACACACTCACACACACAAACACACCACACAACACAACACACACCACACACAACACACACACCACACAAACACACAACAGCGAGGCACACACACACACACACATCTATCCACACGCACACACACACCTACCACACATACACATATACACATACCACATATCACCACACCACTTCACATCCTGACACACACAAACTACACACAGCAACAAAATGGAAAATTTGTTTGGTATAATTGATAAGACGTCATCTCCATCACACACACACACACACACGACACAATGGCTAATACTTCTTGAAAGCGCACGTAAATATCCACACACCACACACACAACAGTCTGACAGATTTTCAATATAAGATCTCAGCAAATTTACAATAGTCCTAGCAAGAATGAAGAAGGTATTGGTGCTTGCACACACGAGCACATATGATAACATACGAGATTAGAATATGATAGATCGAAATAGTATAATAGATGTATGTATGTATGCGCATATATATATATAGAGATAGATAGATCCTTGAAAATATTTAAAGACATTTCCTAAGTGAGGGGGAAGTGTAGCAGCCATTAGATTCGCCATCACGCTTGCCCTCCAACCTTCGTTCCTCCAGCCTGAGCGGGAGGGCAGGAGGGCACCGCTGCCTCTCCTTCTGCAAAGAGCCAACGCCTTTCTCACTGTTCTGCCGAAAGCCCCGCCTGGTTGTGCTGATGCAAGCCCTACTGCCTAGTCTTTCATTTTAGATAAATTCTCTTTTCTTCCAAAATCTGGACTGCAAGAACCTGCAAAAAGTAACGCTTTCAGATGTTATGAATTTCAATAATTATCATACATACAATGAAAAGGTCCTGATATTGTTGACTGTTTACCCCGCCTCTCTGTGCTCTGGCAGAATTTGAACTTATGAGGCAAGATCTATGGTGGCACTTATTTATGCACTATAATTGTTTTAAATTGAAATTAAACTGAGAACACCAGTGCAAAGAAAGCACTCCTTGTGAATTCAAATTTCGCGAAAATTCTTTCAGCTAACCTAAATGCAATTACACACGAAAATCTAACCACTTCCAGGCCTAGCCATAATGAGTAGGCTGGAATTTTCCAGTGCCCCTAGTAAGTATAATTATTGTGACGGCGTATACCGAAGCGAGTTATCGGATAGAAATCTGTATTAGAGTATATTACCATTAAATACAATATATTATCACCATCCTCCCTCTTACCACACCACTCTCTCTCACCTTCTTCTTCTTCCATCTCTCGCTTTCCCTGCGTCTACTACATCCGCCTTTCTATTCTCTCTCTCCCTTCCTCCTATTTCTCTCTCTCTCTCTCTCTCTCTCTCTCATTTTGAAGATTGCATTTAATCAAAATTGATATTCTCATTCTCAATCATCCTCTCATCTTCTTCTCCATCATTCACATCTCGGTCTCTCTTAATCAATATCTCAAATATCACTCTATCCCTCATATCGGGACTCCGTCAGTCGTCCTATTTCTAGTTCCCACATCATCCCACACATCACTATCTCTCTATACTCTCTCTTGCCGCGCGTCGGTGTGCTCCTCTTTCATTCTCTCTCAGTATCTTCCCTCTCCCAACTATCTACGTCGAGAATAAGAATAACTAAAGCAACACTAATAGACATATGTTATGTCATGTGAGTTCTTCATCCTCACACCAAAGCCGCAGGGCTTCGTCAGCACCCGCGGCGAGCATGCAGGCAACGTCTCTGGAATATCCGCGTCTCGCACTTATGGTGGCACATGAAGAGAGATGAATGAGAGAAAAAATTAACCGTGAACTAGTCTGTAGCCCGGTTTCTCGTCTGGCAATCTGCTTGACCACGCGTCCAAAAAAGCACGCTCGCACGAGGACCCTCGAACCGGGCCATCTTAGCAACCCGGCTAACTCGGAGGAGCAAAACTGGAGTTGCAGGAGACGAGGTTTAATAAAGGAATAAGTGTAGTGTTGGCTGGTAGTGATATGTATGCTACTGTTTGTACGTAGTGGTTTCAAGTGCGTGGTGTGTCTGATATAAGTACCTAAAACATATACACAAGTTAGTGGAGGAGGTTTGAAAAAGGATATAGGATAAATAAAATAAATTATATTTACGTGTATTCCAATATATATATATAAGTATTGTTTTAGTAAATATAATTTAATATATATTATGTTAACTGATACAATCAATATCGTATTCATAATGTCATGAGATATAATCATGTAACAGTAAATTATCATATGATATAGGTTATAAATTTATTATATATATATATAATATATATATATATATATATATATATATTAATATATATATATATATATATACATGTATATGTATGTAATGTATATATATTATGTAACACACACACACGGACACACATAAGCACGCACACATACACATATATATATATATATATATATATATATATATATATGCATATGTGTGTGTGTATATGTATATATACAAACACACATACAGACACACACGCACACACCCGCACGCACGCACACATAAGTACGCACATATACACATACATATATACATATATGCATACATGTATATATGTATATATATGTATGTAGTATATTATATATATATATATATATATATATATAATATATATAATATATATATATATATATATATATATATATATATATTATATATATATATATACATATATATTTAATACGGTGAACCTCCTTATAGCGCGGTTCACCTTTCACGTCTTCGCTGCTTCACGGATTTGCATTGTGCATTGTGTTCTGCATTCTGATTGGCTAAACAGTCTCTCCGCTTCTTCTATACCTGTGTCAATAACGTTACGGTTTAATATGTACTTGTACGTAAAACAGCTTGCCAAATTTGTTTGCAAAATTTTCTCTAAAACCATGAAGCCTTCAGTTCGTATTGATGATTAAAATTCTAATTTTACAGTACAGTGTTATTTGTTAAAAAAAAAAAAAAAAAAAAAAAAAAAAAAAAAAAAAAAAAAAAACGTTCACACAGTACTTTTATTTGTTAAACAAATGCTTGGGCCTGTAAAAAGCTTTTGTTCTTTTTTCAATGTATTGTAGAGTATTTCATTGTATAATAATTGTAAAAAAATAAAGGTTACTACACGGATTTCGCCTATCACGGGCTCTTTTTGGAACGTAACCCCCGCACACACACAAACACACACACACACACTTTTACACACATATACTTGTATATGTATGTATACATATATATATATATATATTATAATATATATTATATATATAATAATATATATATGTATATATATATATATATTATATATTATATATATATAAATATATATCTATATATATATTATATATATATATACCACACACACACACATATATGTGTGTGTGTGCGTGTGGTGTGGGTTGTGTGGTGTGTGTGTGGTGTGTTGTGTGTGTGTGTGTGTGTGTGTGTGTGTGTGTGTGTGTTTTGTGTGTGTGTGTGTGGTAATTGTGTGTGTGTGTGTATGTGTGTGTGGTGTGTTTATGGTGTATGTGTTAGTGTTTTGTGTATGTGTGGTGTGCGTGTGCATCGCGCGTGGTGTACTGTGTGTTTACATAGTTATATTAAATTATTGGAGAGTGTATTTCATGTATTATATACTATTTCTAATGTATAAATACTATATATATAAATTTCATGGGTATATTCTTAATATAACTATATATATATATATATATTTAATATATACATATATCCGTTATGGTACCCTATATATTTACTTGTATATAATGTAAATATAACTTATATATCAAAGTAGTATATTATGCAGTTAAAGTCTAATTATTATTATTTATCTATATAAAATTAGAAGTATTATAGATATAAATGTATTATCTCACTATGATTATATTAATAATGTATAATAGATATATATAGATATATATATATGTATATCATATATATCATCCCATATTCAATATGTGTATGACTTTTGAGAGTAAAGATGATATTATATCATCTATATACTCCATATAAGAATCATTCTATATATAAATTTATATTTTGAATAACTATATATTTATATAAATACTGGTAATTATAGACTGCATTATTTGGTCATACGAAGTTATTAATTGTTTATGTCATAAATAATATATATAATAAAACGTTATTATATCTTTCATAATATATATATTTACTATTAGTATAAGGCTATTATGTTGTGAAATGATATATGTATATAGTCTACTCAATATAAATATAGTCTATGAAATATGTAATATATATAGATAATGTGCATACACCACACATGATATATATATCCCCATATATATAATTATATAGTGAGTATAAAATTATAATATAGTATTTTGATGACGGTATGTAATAGATATGTATGTATGTGTGTATATATAATGATATAATTAATATCATATTTATATATATATATATTATTTACTCATTTTATTCAATATATACTAGTTACAAGTAACGCAACATATAACACATACACTATATACTATTACTAAAAGAAAACCCTACATTAGTGACAAATAACAAATAATGAAATATATGGTAAATTATTTAAATATTTTATTTCTGTTATTCGTATATTCACACGAAAGCCAAGATATATCATATATTATGTACTATATCTATACTATATCGAATTTCATAGTAATCTATGAATAAAATAAAAAACACCACTATATATAAATTTTTTATACATTGAAACATCACTTGTAAATGCGAAATCACACGACACATACACACCACACCACAAGCTACACTACAACACTACAACACACATAATATACTACAAATATATGTTGGTGTGTGTGTGTGTTGTGGTGTTGTGTGATGTGTGTGTGTGTGTGTGTCGTGTGTGTGTTGAATGCTAGTGTTGCGTGTTGCCGGTGGTATGCGTGTGTCGTGTTGCTGTTGCTGTAGTGTCCAGCGTTGTAAGTAACGTGTGCGTAGTGACCGTGTGCGTGTGCCGTAGGGCGTGTGCGTGTGCGTGTGCGTGTTTAAAATATGTATATTATTAACTTTTTATTAATATAGTGTAGCCGTGCTTGGTTTTGTGTGCTATATTATAATCTAATTTTATTATATATTACCCGTATTTATTATTGACCTAATCACTTAGATATTATATGTGGTGTGTTATGTTGTGTGTGTGTGTGGTGGGTGGGTGAATGTGTATAAATATAAATAATTTATAGATATTCAGGGCTATACCTTATACCATTAATCGATACATGTTAGGTAGTATAAATATCAGTAACTATAATATATAATTCTAGATAATATATTATATATACAGGTGGTGTAAAAATAGATATTAACAAATATATAAATATAATGTTATTTTTACGATATACATCTTTTGACATGTAGAAAAGATAGTGACTGGACGATAACTCGTGATATTATTTTGATTCATATCTCTGACGTTTTCGATTTAATATATAATATACTTATATATTAGTATATATATGATATATATATATATATAATATATATATATATTATGAAACGTATCCATGTTTGAAATGTAAGAAAAGATATGAATGAGGATATATTTGATAATATTTGACCGGTTTCGATAATTTCATCAGAAATACATGTACTTCTAATGAAGACGTAATCGAAACCGGTCAAATACAACTCTTGTATTGTGATCCAGTCTCATTCATATCCTTTTCTACATCACATTCACACACACACACCACACACACAAACACACAGACACACACACACACACATATACACATATAATATATAATATATATAATATATACATATATATATGTGGGTATGTGTGTGTGTGTGTGTTGTGTGTGTGTGTGTGGTGTTTGTGTTGTTGTAAATGTATATATACACCTATAGAGATATCATATGCAATGTCTGTGTGTGGCGTCCAGAGCGGCGTGCACGTGGCACGGGGCAGACAGGGCGTGTGGCTCGCCCCCAGAGTTTCCCGATGACAAGGATCACCAAACGCCTGAGGAATTCTTACAATTTATTCTAATTGAGCAGCAAATAAAGTGCAAAGAGATGGAGATGAGAGTGCAGCCCCACTTAGGCGGAACCAATGCGTGTCAGGGCGGGGTATATATATATATATATATATATATATATATATATAATATATATATATATATATATATATATATATATGTGTGTGTGTGTGTGTGTGTGTGTGTGTGTGTGTGTGTGTTTATGTATAAACACGTATCTTATCTGATATCCTATTTATATGCACAGGTACTGGAAACAAATGTCTATTAGAAAACATTCCTGGCGAAACGGTAAGCGATGAAATGTCCAATACATTCATTAGAATTCGCTGGAAAAATTAGGTTCACTTTTATTTATCACTTTTTCATGATGCGCTTCGAACGCAGTCCGACCCCTCTCGCCCGGACTCCTTTCCTCCCGACGCGTCACTCGCCGGGCGTGGCCGGACGGCGAGCGGGAACGAGAACACGCGCAGAACCTGTAGCCAGCAGGAGAGGGTCGCGCCGCGGCCCCGGAGCTCCTG
>NW_020868795.1:231235-233735 GCF_003789085.1 Penaeus vannamei
AATCGTAAAAAATAATAACAATAACAATAAGGAGAAAAAAATAAATTATTATCATAATCATTATGAAAGAAAATAATAGCAATGATAATAATAATAATAACAATAATGATGATGATAATAATAATATTAATAACAATAATAATAATAATAATGATAATAATAATAATGATTATAGTAATAATAATAATAATGATAATAGTAATAATAATAATAATAATAATAATAATAGCAATAATAATAATGAAAACAATTATTATAATAATAACAATGATAATGATACTGCTTATAACAATATTGCTGATAATAATAATAATCATTATTATTATCATCATCATTATTATTATTGTTATTACTATCATTACTTTAATCATTATCATTGCTGTCATTATCATAATGAAAATAATAACAATTATGAATATCATTAGGGTCATTATCATAATGACAATTATGATTATAATAATAACAACAATAATAATAATAATAATAATTCTAATAATAATAATAATACCAATAAAAATTATGATACTAATATCAACAACAATAATAGATATGACAATGATAATAATAATAATAATAATAAGGCAATGAGTACGGCATAAAAGCCTCCAACTGGTGTTCTGGCGACAAGAGGTGATAGCACTTTCAATTAGGTTAGGGTGGGTTGGGTTAGGATAAATTAGGTTAAGTTGGGTTAGATTAGGTTAGATAATACCGACCTCGATATGGAGGAACCTCTGTGGGAGAATTTAATCATTCTCGCAGCTAGATAGTGACGTATAATGATTTGGGGGTGAATGCAGCTAGAACTATTTTTGAGATCATTTTTTGCATTACCCTTCTCCTCTAAGGCTAAGATTAGATCAAAGTATTTTTTCTCTTTGATTATTGTACATTTCCAATGAAGAATCTCTGGGATTTTGATAACCCATTTCTTAGTCGTAGCACCCTTTCTTATTGAAATCGCGTTGTCCAAAGGCAAGGGGAAATCAAGAAATAGTAGAGATGGACTTGACTCTCAACACCGACTCACCTAAAGAGCCGAGACTCTGCGGGAGCCGAATCCGCTTCGCCACTCTCCTCCCGACGACGAGTCCTTCTTCAGGTCCCAGCTGGCTGGAGATCTCGGGACACAACTGCATCTCTGCAGCTGTGTCAGCTTGGGATTTTCGGCTGAGAAAGACTGAGCAGGTATGGCCATGCTTTAGAAAGAGACAGCACGATGTTTCCTAGGCCTCTTGCCTTCATTTTCCAGCTTGATATTCCTTTTGTTCATCGTAACAATCGGTAGCGTGGAAGACTGACTGTAACTGTTTGTCCAAGTACGTCGACTCTCCTGGCCATTTCTAAGTCCTTGCGATCTGACAGAATGAGTATCTGCTTGTGTAAGTTGCAGGGAGAGGAACTGCACTTGGCCTAAGCATGGTAGTTCGTGATATAGCAAAAGTAGATGTTGCACTGATTTTTTAAAATACAAATTTGTTAAGCAGTTACAGATAACTTTGGTTTCATATGCTCTATTATTCGGTGCCCTCTTACACACATACACTATCTTTTCAGACATAACAATGCATAGACAACAAAGCCATCAACTACATGATGTTGACGTATAATTTAAGACATAAACAGTGTTTATTATGATTTTTTCGAAACGAGAAAGCCCGACAGCATTTCTCTGTGTGGGAGGTTGAGACTGATGCACTTTGCTTTTAACTTCTCTACGCCCTCTGCTCTTCGGTCACTTTCCAGCCTCTTCACGCCCCAGGGAGCGACTTCCTTCTGGAACTCGTGGTACTCCTGGATCTTCTCGTTGGCGTCCTCAATGCCCCTCAGGACCAGCCTCTCCTCTATCTTACCCATCATGAGAGCCGTCAGCTCGTCGTGGATGTTCTCAGGGCCCTCGTCCGGCGCCTCCGTCTCACGGACCACCAGGAGGACAATCGCCAGAGGCATGTCCAACTCGTCCTTTTGCAACTGAAGGTCTTCCAGATGTCGCAGGACTCGGTCCGTCATTGCGTCTTTCAGGGCCGCATCCTGCACAAGCGCAGCCACAGTGCTTTCAACTAAGTGCGGTCGATCTTCCCGCCGAATCCCCTGGATTTCCACGTTCATCACCAGCCTCTTGCTCTTCATCATCTGCGTCAGTTCCCTCGCGCACTCCGGCCTCGTGCTTATCACGATGCGCATGTTGCCCTGGTAGGCTAGCAGGTCGGCAATAAGTTTCTTTACTTTCTTGTTTGCTTCATCATAGCCATCCAGAAGCACAATGACATGCATTGCCTGAAATATTTCTAAGAAGGTGTCCATCGTGAGTCCAGATTCCATAAACGTGTTGCAAAGGAGATTCTTAAACATTTCCCTCCAGCTGCTGATGCTGGAACCTCGCAGTTGCAGGTAGAGGAGGGGCGAGACGTCCTGAAGGCCCTCGATCTGCGAGGGATCTCTCACCCACATCTCCAACATGTATTTCATCAGAGTGGTTTTCCCTATTCCGCCTTCTCCT
>NW_020868796.1:10000-12500 GCF_003789085.1 Penaeus vannamei
GGATGATCAGTAGGATCAAAGTGAGTGGGACATCAAGCCCATCCTTCTCAAAGTCCATGTTTTCAAGGATTCTCACTATTCTATCCTTCAAGCTGGTCCTGTGGATGGGACACTGCACGAACGCGCCCAGAGTGTTTTCAATAAAGTAGGGTCGGTCCTCTCTGCGGATTCCTTTGATTTCGACGTTCATTACATTCTTTTTACTCTTCATGATTTGAGTTAGCTCTTTCGCACAGCCTGGCCTCGTGGTTACCACAATGCGTGTGGTGCCACAATTGTTCAGAAGATCGGTTATCAATTTTTTGGCCTTCTTGCTCACTTCGTCATAACCGTCTAACAAGATAACAACTTGCATTGTCTGGAATAAATCCGCAAAGATATCAGTGGTAAGTCCAGAGCCCTGAAATGTGTTATGAAGGAGATGCTTCAGCAGGTCATTCCAACTGCTGATTGTGCAGCCACGGAGTTGTAGGTAAAGCAGGGGAGAAACGTCTTGAAGTCCCTCAATTTGCGAAGGATCTCTCACCCACATCTCCAGCATGTGCTTCAGCAGCGTGGTTTTCCCTATTCCTCCTTCGCCTGATATTATAATCACTTCAGGAAGGCGACCATTTCGCTGCTTAACCTGCAGCAGATTCTCGTGGGAAATGTCACTGGGTTGATGCTTCTGCTCCTGAGATGGCGACAGAGTGGACGTGTCTTCCACGATCACCAGGTTGGTGAAGTTTAGACTGGGTTGGATTTTCAGATCCGGATACAGCCACTGTGCGAGAGTCACATCCCACAGGTGAGGGTAGAAAGCAAACAACTCTTGTCGACTCTCCTGCTGGACGTTCTGCCGAAGGATATCCTGAAAATTTCTAATCTCTTGCTGCAGTTGCGGCAGTTCGCCCAAGTCAGTAGCTTGGAGGGGCTCTCTGACTTTCCGCAGGAGGTCGCGGAAATCCTGCTTGATTCCCCAGATCTCATCCCGAAAGACATGAGGTCGGATCCCGCGTCGGATCCCGGCCAGTCGAAGGATCCTGGAGAATAAGCGGCCGAGTTTCCTCAATTCTTTCGTAAGCCTTTGGTCTGACATCTGCTGGACGTCATTCGTGTGTGCTATGTTGTTCCTCTTCTGCTTAACCTTATACAAAAGGTGCTCTAGAGGTTGACCTGCCGGGGGGGAGGTCCATGCAGGGTCACTGGAACGAGCCAGTCCACACATGAGTTGGAGAATGATATAGAGCAGTGAGATGTCGTACTGCCTAAACGGGGCACCATTCTCTAACAAATGTCTCTGTTCGCTGTTGAACTTCTGCTTAAAGCTTGCTCTTGAGTTTCCCAAACTAAGGAAGTGAGTCTTAACACACGGCCCCCCTTGGTACAGCCACTCGACCGCCTGCACGAACACGGCGCGGCCCTTGGTGATCATAGCCACCTGGTACCGGAAGCCATTGACCGTGTGCCTTGTGAGTTGGGTGGTGGCGCGGGGGGGTCGCTGCGGGGTCGCCATCCTCCCTGAATCTCCAGGACTCTCTCTACCTGTGCCACCCTGTACTTCTGCGGTCTGCGTGGACGAGGAGACAACTGATTCTGCGCCGGAGAGAATGAATGCCTTTAGCTGCGCATGGACGATTTACTTCACTCCGCTTGCTTGAATATTTCATAATCTGAAGAGCAGAATAAATAAGATAATTAAAATGCAAATTATTTGTATGGCTTTCAAGGCCGCACGCCTTTCAATCAACTCTTGTTCATCCAAGCACACTATGTGTGTGTGTGTGGTTTTATATATACACGTGTGTGTGTGTGGTTTTATATATACACGTGTGTGTGTGTGGTTTTATATATACACGTGTGGATATATATACATATATACACACACACACACACACACATACATATATATATAATATATATATATATATATATATAATATATATATATATATATATATATATATATATATATATAATGTATATATATATATATATATATATATATATATATATATATATATATATATATATATATATATATATATGATATATAATATATATATATATATATATATATATAATATATATATATATATATAAGGGGTGCAAAAGGTCTACATTATCACATCAATACTATATACTTGCAATTCATTACAGTTATCCTCACATGAATTTATCATAACCACAATAATACTTTTATCGTAACCTTTACTTTTTTTTTTTTTTTGTTAAATCCAATGTTTTGCAGGCGTCCCACCGTGGCGGGTTACCTTATCCTGGAAGACAGAGCTGAGTGAGCGTGAGCAGCGGAGGGAGACCTCACGACGCCTCCGCCACGAAACATTTTCTATCCAAAAGAATGAAAGTTACAATCAAAGTATTATTATTATGATACATGTATTAATATTGTAAGGTGGTCTTGGATGCTGCATCTCATCCTCTCCGCTCTCCCGCTCTGACTGCCGTGTTGGAGGATTGTCTGTTATGTCTCACCTCGGATTTGGGTTGTTTTTCTCGAT
>NW_020868796.1:27497-29997 GCF_003789085.1 Penaeus vannamei
TGTATCAGTAACAGTTGCGGAGTCGTGGTGGCGGGGGTGCAAGACGTTACACGGGACGTGACACTGGAGTCGACACGGACGGTGGTGGTGTCACCACCTTCCCCCACCACAGAGATGTCGGGAGACCATAAAAAGGTAACATTTACAGCATTTGTCCTTCAGTTATTTGCATGTTGCTTTGAATAGGAAAACAATGAAATGTGCATTTATATAATTTTGTCATATTAGAAAATTCAGCATGTAAATGATAACATTTTGTGATATATAGTTATTAGTTCCTTGAAGGTATGTTAATAAAGAGCTTTTATTCATTTACTTTCAGGTTATTAAAGGGAGCCCATCCCAATATGTAAAGCTAAATGTGGGTGGGTCTTTACACTACACAACCATAGGAACTCTCACAAAACATGATAACATGTTGAGAGCAATGTTCTCTGGACGGATGGAAGTTTTAACAGACTCCGAAGGTAAGTGAATTGTTGCTTAAGTTTTTTGTTTTTGTTTTTGTTTTGAAGGAAAAAAAAAAAAGTTATCCCCCATTTTTTGTGAGAAATTTTAAACAGGCTAAAAATGTCTTCAGGTTGGATCTTGATTGACCGGTGTGGAAAGCATTTTGGCACAATCTTGAACTACTTAAGAGATGAAAGTATTCCTATGCCAGAGAACCAGAGGGAGTTAGAGGTAAGGATATTTCATTTAATTTACTTTAGAGTAGCATAAACTGTTTATCTTGTGAAACTGGTTAGGCCATGAGTTAGGTTGTAGAACTTGTAGTACTGTGTTGAATAATAGTTTATGAAATCTTACGTAAACAAAACCTTGTCAGGTTTGATGATTTTATTTTACGTATATTATTTTTGTGCTGATTTCCAGACTTAAGGATGGCTTTTGTTAAAAGAACTTTTGAAAAGATAGAATATACAAGCTCTACACATTTCCACACCTATAAACTGGAACAAGTTAAAGCATACATAAAGAATAATTTCTGGTTTCCCACACATATTTGTCTTTACTGGTGCTAATCTACTTGGAATATTTTACTAGGACAGTAGTATTGTGATTGTTTACTTATGATAATGCTTGTGCTTGATATCTCAGGACTGAAGTCAAGCATTCTTATGACATCATCAAGCATAATGCTTGTGCTTGATGATATATCAGGACTGAAGTCAAGCATTCTTGTGATATCACTAAGTCCATGCTTATTGTTTTTGATTCATCAAAACAGGTCCTTTTGTCCGACTCAAGATATGGCATGCCTATAGATGAGCTATGGAGATCTCATGTAATTTCTTAACTCATTGCCTCTGGGTAACATGTATGAAATGGTATGCTGGAAATAGCCATCTTGTGGGAACATATATACCATGCTATCTATATCTTAGTCCAGTCACAGTTTTTAGCCCTTCTAGCATATAGACTTTGTGCCATGGTGCAGCCTATCTGTATCAGGTATACAAACTGTGACTTTATTGATACATATATAGCATAAAAAATTTGATGGTTCTTTCATTTATTTGAAATTATTCATACCAAGAGATAAGTGATTGATGTCACTCATGGAAGTGGCTCAACAGGAATGTTTAGTTGTACACATTGAATCTTGGTGATATGACTGTGACATCATGAAAAAATTGACTGAAAGCTGGGTGATGGGAATATGCCATCATGGAAAAAATTGCTAAGGGGTTGGTGACGGTAATGTGCTGCCATAAAAAAATTGGCAGAAGGCTGAGGTGATGAGAATAACTCCTCATAAGTGCTCAAAGCTCTTAGAGGAAGATTAGACTTCGTGAGCATTTAGGAAGGGGCTCTTACATTAGCTCCACCTGTGAATGAGGGTGGAAGAGCACTTCATGCTCACAATCCTTTCCTGCTCATGTTACAGAAGATTGAGTAATACAAAAATGTTTTTTTTTTTATGTTCTGTGATGAATAATACAAAATCATATTTAAGTATGTTTTTTATTGTTATTGCACAGATATTTTGACTACCTATAGAGATGATATAGAGTCTATGCAAAGAGAACAGTCTGTTGCCATCTTGATGCAGCATATTTAATTACAAACATAGACCTTGAAAAATAACAAAATATGATTAAGTAGAAAAAGAGAGAATATTGTTATGGGGAGGCAAGTAGTCCTGATACCCTACACAAGTGTTCATGTGGGCCAAACCTACAAACCACACACAAGGGAAAGTTACTACTCAAGTAAGCATAATGCCTGGATTTTGAGCACTGGGATCCAGTGGGTTAACCCATACATGATTGGTTAAATTTTTACTAAACTGTGGTAAGATTGAGATGTGTTGGCACACACCATTCTGTGTTTGGATTATTGTCTGGCTCACAACAGGGCTCCTGAGATGTCATTCCAGCCATTGGGACCTGTGCTCTTGATGTGATAAGAAGTTATCTGGCATCAGTGAAATTTTCAGAATGGCATGGTTAGATGTCACCGAATTTGAATGTTATATGCCAAGGCAGCATAAGAGAAC
>NW_020868796.1:34997-79997 GCF_003789085.1 Penaeus vannamei
AGCTTACTTATTTATCTATGGAATAGAAAAGTTTCAAAACATGAATACATTTGTTGTGGCTTTTTTTTATGCAATATTTGTTTTTCATTCTTTTCTTTTCATTTTATTATTTTATTCTATCTTACTTAATTATATTTGTTTTCTTCAGGTTGAGTTCCCAGAAGCAAGAATCTATGAAGAGACGTTAAATGTGTTACTCTATGAAAATCGCACAGGACCAGATGCTGAGCTTATGCAGGCTACCTCAACCCGAGGGGCAGTAGCACCAGTTGTATGCACATCTGATGACGAGGAGGATAGGAGAGGAGGTGCCTGTTCGCAGTCAGGCTTAGGGAGGCTGAGATCCAACAAAAATAATCAGTTGAAATAAAAGGGGTGAATTAGTTAAAAGAACTTCAATTCTCTGATATTTTTACAGTATAAGAAGTTTATTATCTATATTATTATTATTATTATCATTATTATTATTTTTTATTTTTTATCATATATGATGGTAAGCAGCTCTGGGCAGACATTAACGTAGTTACCAGAGGTTTTGCTCAAACAAATCAACAAAGTCACAGCTGCCAACATTTGACAAAACTGTAACTGTAAGGGGATCACGACAATAATAGCCCATAATATCCCTGGATAAGCATAACAATTGTTTCACCTTATGGTTACTTCAGCTTGAAATGTGGAAGCACAGCCAGTTAATGGAAAAATAAATGTTTAATGTTGTATTTAATTGATTTGTTATATTCATTTTTATTAATCAATGTCCCCTATTATTTTTGAGGCCCACTTGAGAGGAATTTCTTGATATTGTATATATTTTATATAGATACTAATAATTTCACAAATTTCAAGGAATATGCCATATAATAGAACACAACTTGTTCATAATAGTTCTATAAACCAACTGTAAAGATAATGATTAATAATGATTAAGGAATTCCACTGCCAGTGTGGGTACTTTTTTCAATAGTGCTAATTTTGTGTGCTAAATGAATCTCTGCATTTGAAAGGGGATGCTCTTATGTATGGCTCTTATATTGTACATCTCCACTGAAATATTGGGATGTGTCTTGTTTTGGTATTGTAACCCAAGATTTTTCCAAGAAGCGCTTCTGTGATGAATGTAGAGTAGGATGTTTGTAATCAGGGAAACTATATTTCCTGGAATGTTCATATTTGAGACGTAATAATTATAAAGGGCCATATTTTCCTGTTATCTACTCATTACATTACGTATCACTATATGTTGTCATAATATTTGAAGGCATGTACCTGCATTTTTTTTATTTTTTGACCAAGGAGTTAATTTTTTTTAGATATATTAGTAGAAATGTCTTCCTTAAAGTTATTTTGATAAAAATTTTGTTAGTGTAATATATAGCATGAAATCATCTAAAAAGTATTCTGCTTTTACTAATTATTTTTTATTATGGTTATTATTTTTTATGAACATTTCTGCAATTTAACTTTTTAAAAAAGGATCTGCCAACCAAGGTATATCACAAACATCTACATACTTACTGGGGGGAGGGTGTCCATAATGCCAAAGTTTTCATTGTTATTTTGGAAAACAATAATACCATTTGCTGCCATATATCTTAATTAATGCAGTGGCTGCTTTTTGCACTGAAACCTGTATCCATGTAGCATGTTTGGTTTGTAAGGCTAGTCCTGAGTTATCTTTTTATATGATGTGATATCAATAAAACTATTTACAGTTTATAGACATTTTTATTTCCATATCTCCCAACCAATTCCTTGACTGCTGTTGTTGTGGAGGGGGGGGGGGCTTAGGAGATGAAGACTAAGGCTTAGCATTGAAGATCTCTCCTACCATAGGCTCCCTCCAATCCTATGCCTGTTGTTACTGGGGGGATTAGGAGATTGAAATAAGGCCCAATACTGGGGATCACCTATTCTTTGGGCCTTGGCCTTTGACTCATCTAATTTTACATGGTCTTCTCTTCTTCCCCTTTCCTTCTCCCTCTCTTCTACCCCTTATACTATCCGCTTCCCAAGGTGTGAGTGCTATATTGAAAGTATGAAAGGCTAACCTTGTGCCACTCATGAACAGCCTGGGGAGCTCTGGGCATGGTATTCCTCTTTTTAGTTGTCAAGCCCTTACCCTGAATGAGACCCTGAGGTTGGACCATTTCTCTCCCTACTGTACTCCAGGCTTGCCATAACCAGTCCTCCCCTCACAATCTCTTGCCCATTGTTGTTGTTGGGGGACCATAGGAGATCAATCCTACCTTGGACCACAACCCTTGCCTCAATTTTGCATGGTCTTTTCTTCTTTCATTTTCCTTATCTTCCCCAACTCCTCCTCCTGTCCAATTCCTAAGGTGTGAGAGTCGTGTTTAAAGGATAAAAGGCTAACTTTGTGCCAGTCATGAACATCCTCAGGAACCCGGGTATGGTATTCTCTTGGTTAACTGTCTAGTCTAAACCCCTCATGGGAACCCTGAGGGTGGACCTCTTATCTTCCCCACTTATTACAAGCTTACCATGGCCAGTAATGAAGATTTTGTACACTTATTAGGGGCACTGAGGCTTGCCCCTGTATCAGCTAGTCTCCCTGAATCTAACTCCTCTCGTCCTTTCTCCTTTGATCACAGCTACAACCATTCCTAATACACCCCCTTGTCAATACATGCTGTCAACTTAGCCCATCCCGAAGCATTACCTAAGTTATAATTCAACCTCCAAAAGACGTCCCTTCCTTAACCCCATTTACACAATCATCTCCATTTCCTACATCCTCTTCCCTTATTACAACTCTTCAGCCTTATTACCCTCTCCCTCACAGCACTACCTCAGTCCAAACCACTCCTTCTTCCTTCTGTCCTCTCCCCTCTACAAACCTTTCGAGTCCTATATTTAGCCAGTCAAGTGGGATCGATTCTTGTGATTCCCCCTTCAGGCCTAATTTAGCTTGCATCCGCAGTTCCGATTGTTCCCGCCTTGTTACAGTTACATCCGAGTTCCTAGCCCATGCACTATCTACCCTGGTTGACCTCACTGGAAAGTCTATTCATGCCCAACCCCACTCCTCCCTTAAGGTGTCAGACCTCAACACAGCTGAGATTTATTGCGTCAGCAATACAGGATTTTTGTGCTTAATCCTGATATAAAAATGCCTAAAATAACTCATCAGATCTTCTGGTGCCTATACAAAATACCTTGGGTTTTTAAGTCTACTACCACTTCACTCCTATCACTGGACAAACTAACTTTTACTGGAGGTAATCATATTTTTGTTGTATCTACAGTACAACTTTTATATAACCATAAAATTTGTAATCTCTTTATCTCTGTTCTGGCCAATGGCATACCTCAAAAGGTACATAGTTTAAGGCCTACCTTATTGGAGCATCACATAACTGAAGATTTACTGGCCTAGATAAACATTGAGTTTTTGCCACCACAGTGAATTCAAGTAAAAATTACATCAAATTTTTCATGAGTTATTTAATCTTTTTTCATAACTGCAAACTAGAAATATAATGATGAGTTTTTCATACCTTTCAGGCATAGGTCACAGTGTGTAAAATGGTCTGAGATAGGTTGAATTTAAGAGGCAAAATATGGGAAGACAGCAAAAGTTTTTATGCGCTACAGAATACTCAAAAGTATTATTTTCTACAGGCAGTTAAGCATGCCATCTTTAGATTATAGTTGTGTATGAAAATATTTAATGTTTTGTGAATGAAGAAATGTAAAAATAAGTTGGGATTCGTAAATTAATAAAAAAAAAAGGATTGGTTGCCTTGCTGCCAAAGCAATAGTATGTATTTATTTCAATAACTGAAGATTTTCTGCTGCATCAACATCTAAAGTGATTGGTGCTAATTGTGGTGGAGGGGCTAAGGAGACAGAGACAGCCTAATGTAGGGGATCACTCCTACCTTGGGCCTCAGCCTTTCTCTCAACTAATTTTGCTTGATCTTTTCTCTCCCTCCCCCTTTCTTCTTTTGTATCTTCTTCATTCCCTTCATCTGACCCATTCCTAAGTGTGAGAGCCCTGCTGAAAGGATGAAAGGCTGGCTTTGTGTTAGTCATGAACAGCCTCCGGGAGCCTTGAGCACGGTATTCCCTTGTTTAATTGCCAAGCCCTTACCCCTTATGGGGACCCTGAGGGATGGACTGTTTCTTTTCCCCATTTTATTCAGGCTCACCATGTCCAATAATGAAGATTCTTTACCCTTGATAGGGGCATTAAGGCTTGCCCCATCATCAATTAGGCTATCTGAATGTGTTTTAATGGTTTTCCGACCCCTGCCCCTCCTTTGACCTCTGCTCAAACCACTGATACTAATACCCCCTCCTTGATGTTTACTGACAACTCTATCCATTCCAAACCACCCACCCAGGTTATTACTCAACCTCCAGAATGCACCCCTTCCCTTCTCCCTACATTCTCTTCTCCATCTCCAATTGCAATTTTCTTCATGTCTACCCCCTCTTCCCTTATTGCTACTCTTCATCCTTATTGCTCTCCCCCCACAGAACTACTCCACTCCACACCAACCTATCTTCCTCTTTTCCTCGTACTACTGCCTCTACTTCTGCAAACCTTTTGAGTATTCTCTTTGGCCTAGCCAAGTGGGATTGATTCTTTGTGATTCCCCCCACAACCCCCTACTTTGAGAATACCCTCTTGGCAAAGTTACCTTTCACAGTTGCTCCAGTCATTCACGCCTTGTCACAGTTACATCTGAATCCCAAGCTCATCCACTATCTACCCAAACTGACCTCACTGGCAAACCCATTCCTGCTGAACCTCACCCTTCTCTTAATAATTGTACTGAAACTTTCTATCTCTCCAAATGCTTGTCCTATCTATAACAAGAGCTGGTCAGACTATGAAAATGACCAACTTGCCTGCCTTGCTGATTATGATGCAGTGGCAGTACAATGCTACAATATTCCTTCCAGAGGCCGTTGTAAGTCCCATGTTAATATTACCAAGATTAGCTTCCGTAGACATAACCTTCCCCATGAAATTTATATTGGCGGATTGTCCTACCATGTTTGACCATATCAACCACTTCCTTGTCAGTGTCAGAAGTGTTGCCATTTTGGCCATCCAGCCAAACACTGTTGCTCCACAGTCACTGCCCTCTATGTGCCCAACCTGGTTATGACCGTTCAAATTGCCCTGCTCAGTCACGTACATGTGCCAACTGTGAAGACTCCCATAATATATTTTATAACAGCTGCCCTGCCTATAAGGTTGAATGTGAGATAGCAATCCTTAGATTCAAACTAGGCCTCACTCTACATGAGGCCAGACAGGAAGCATGATATCGAGGTTTTCTCTTTCAACTTCACTCTGCTCTCCCCTCCCCATCTTCTCAAGATATTTCTATATCTCCCCCAGTATCTCTTCCCTATACCCTGAATCATCTAATTCTACTTGCCTAATCCCCCAGTCAAATTCCTTTTCCAAGTCTAAATCCAGATACTCCAATCTTTACCACTTCCCCAATACTTACTTCTCACTTTACTTGTCACACCAGGCAACCCATATGTTCCACTCCACCCTCTCCTTCCACATCCTCTCCTACATCTTCCTCTTCTTCAGCTCTTCGGATATCTATCCCCCTTTCTCCTCCTCACAAGAGAACCTTTGTTTCTCAGTCCACTTCACCCAACTCCCCTTCAGAAACTCTTGAAAACGTCCAAAAGTTCCTAAAGATGACCCAAGGGAACATTCTGCTCAATCATCCACCCTCCAATCCCTCTGTTCCTACTCCTACATTTAAAGTATTTGCCAATATCCATCTTCCTCATTCTCAAGTTCCCCAAACATACCCCATCCTCTCTACTGCTCCCACCTGAATGATCACAGGAAACCCTTCTGTCACAACAGTGTCCTTCTCCAGACCCCTCTCCTCCAGACTGTCTTCCTGATATTTCACCATCTTCCCCAGTCCCCTTTCTCATCCCCCAGATTCTTCTCCTACTTCTCTGACAGCCACCTCTATTTTTCTTGAACTATGTCCCTATTCCTTCCCCAGTCAGATACATTGCAATTCACTCTACTTCTTTAACCCTTCCCATTTTACTAATCTCTGCTCTACTTCATTTGCTTCCTTTTCCCTTTGCACTACCATACTATCCTATATCGCTCTCTAATCTTTGACATCACATCTAACACTCCCCCCTCCCTTCTCCTACTTTTCCAACAGCCATCTCTGTTTTCCTTGAACATTGTTCCTATTCCTTCCCCAGTGACAGATACACTGCAATTCACTCAATTGCCCTACCCCTTTAACCCTCCCCTTTCCACTAATCTCTGCTCTACTTCACTTGCTTCCCTCTTTTCATTTTTCACCACCATACTATCCTATCAATCATCATCATCATGGGGGCTGACGCCGACGGGGGCGCATAGCCGCATCCACCCTTCGCTTCCACCTACGAGGATCCCTCATGGCTAGACGCCAGGCAGGGACTCGGCCCATCTCTAGTTCTTCACGGCAGGTTTGGTCGATCTGCCCAAGCCATGACTTCCTCGGTCGTCCCACAGGCCTCCTCCACCCAGGGTTGTCTCGAATAGAGACGACCTGATGGGCAGGATCATCCTGAGGAAAGCGAGCCAGGTGGCCGTATAGCCTGAGTTGGCGATCACGGATTGTGCAGATAACAGGGCTTGTGCCAGTCTCACGGTGCAACCGTTGGTTGGACACATGGTCCCGCCAACAGTACCCCATGATCTGGCGCAAGGACCTATTGCAAAAGGCTTCAAGACGAGCCTCCAAGGCACAGGACAATGTCCAGGTTTCGCTACCGTATAGCAAAACTGGCATTATCAGGGCCTTGAAAACCCGAAGCTTGGTCCTTCTGCACAGGTACCGACATCTCCAAATACTCTTGTTGAGAGAGTTCATGACCCCTGCTGCCAGGCCAATCCGTCTGCTGACTTCATGGTCTGACAGCCCAGAGTTATGAACTACACTACCAAGGTATGTAAAGCTCTCTGTGACTTCAATGTCCTCGCCGCAAGCACGTACCGACTGAACAGGTTCTCCTATCAAGTCCCCAAATTCCTGGACCTTGGTCTTGGTCCAGGAGACCTCTAGACCCAGGGGCTTCGCTTCATTGCTAAATGCATCGAGAGCCGCCACTAGGGTTTCCAAAGACTCAGATAGAATGGCAACGTCATCAGCAAAGTCAAGGTCTGTAACCTTGATATTGCCCAGCGTTGCCCCACAATGACTTTGAACAGTAGCTCTGCCCAGTATCCAGTCCATGCAAGTGTTGAAAAGAGTTGGTGCAAGGACACAGCCTTGCCTCACTCCTGAACTAACAGGAAAGAAGCTCGACAGGCCCCCACCACACTTTACAGCACTTTCAGTACCAGTATACAGGCTTGCTATTAGTCCAATAATCCTTGTTGGTATTCCTCTCAGCCTCAGGATCTCCCAAAGTGACTCCCGATGCACCGTATCGAACGCCTTCTTGAGGTCGATGTAGGCTGCAAGCAGCCCACGCCCGAACTCACGACGGCGCTCTACAATGACTCGAAGCGCGAGGATACGGTCTATTGTGGACTTACCAGGAGTGAATCCGGATTGCTCCAGTCTCTGGTGCCTCAGTAGATGGTCTCTGATACGTCTCAGAAGGATGTGGGCGAGAACCTTGCCTGGTACACTGAGCAGTGTGATGCCTCGGTGATTGCTGCAGTCCCAACGGTCCCCCTTCCCCTTCCAGAGAGGGATGACCACACCCCTCAACAGGTCATGGGGCAGCGTCGGTGGGGGTGGCAGAGGTGGCATACTATCCTATAATGCTCTATAATATCTTGACATCTAAGACATTTTATCCTTATCATTAATTCCTCTTTACCCTTTTTGACACAATACTTTACCATAGTGTTACATGACCTTAGATGTCTAGCACATTTATTTGTTTCAAACATTTAACATTTAACATTAAGGGCAAAGCCTCCAGGTAATGAAAGGTCATACATTATGATAAAGCATTGTGGCAAAAAAGTTTAAAATGAGTTAACAGCTAGGACAAAATATGCTAGATGTCAAAAGTTCTAGAGCACTATTGATTAGAAGTGAAAAAAGTAAAGATGAAATAGCAGAGTACAATGGCAGTTCAGGACTGACAAAGCCAGCCTTTTTACCCTTTCAGCATGGCTCTCACACTTCAGGATGTAGACAGAAGAAGGGGATGAAGAAGAGAAGGAAAAAGAAAGGAGGTCCAAGGCAAGGGTGATCCCACACATTGAGCTTCAGTCTCTGTCTCCTAAGCCCTTCCCATGATGACAACCAGAAAATTAAATTCTCCATAATAACACAAATTCTCATATAACATGATTACTAGCTATATGAAATTCATGACACACTACTTATGAAGGTTGCAAAACTTTATACATTGGTGGGCATTTTTCTTATTAGATTTAATGAGGGGAAGAGCACCTTTAATCTTTTATGTGGTGTTTATTTCATTACTGATTTCTACGTGAAACCTCAATACTTGCAGAGAAAAGTGGATGCAAGAAATGCATACACATCTGTCCTTCAGACACTGCCATAGCACTATAATACTTGCCATTACAAGTTTACTTGTGTAATGCCATTTTAAAATGTAATAAAAAAAATGCATATTTAAACTGAAAAAAACAGTATGCAAAGATAATATGATCCCTCACTCGTAAGGGGTAGGACACTGCAATAAATTACAGTGAATGATTATAATCATATTTTGCTTGTTCAGTATTTGCTGTTGTGGGGAGCTTAGGAGACTAGGACTGAGGACCACAGTAGTGGGATCACCCCTGCCTTGGACCTCAGCTAACTCTGCATGGTCTTTTCTTCTTCACCTTTCTTTTTCCTTCTCTTCTTCATCCCTTCTTCTATTCATATCCTAAAGTGTGAGAGCTGTATTGAAAGGATAAAAGGCTGGCTTTGTGTCAGTCCTGAACAGCTTTCATCCTCTGCTTTTTTCACTTTACCATTTTCACCACCATATTTACCTACAATGCTCTCTACAGCCTTTATGTAACACATTTTGTCCTAATTGTTAATTCACTTTTTACCTTTTTTGCCACAATAATTTGTCATAATGCTGTATGACCTTTTCTTGCCTGGTGGCTTTGCCCCCCATGCCTCGCCCTATTGCTATATTTCGTATTGCCCCATATGACCTTAGATGTTGATATCGCAGAAAATTTTCAATAAAAGAATAAATATTTTGATGTGCGAAAAGGCATGACCTGATTTGGCCACTTTTTTTTCTTTTAAAAGGATGGGGTAATTATCAATTAGAATGGTACAGGAGGATCCTAGTTCTATGCATAAAGTGTAAGTGTCTTTATCGATAAGGGAAAATGTAAACACATGTAAAGTGCTTTATTATGTATTTCACTTTTTGTATCTTTGCCTTTGCCTGCATTAAGTCAAAGGAAGGCCATCCATGCCATCTGTCGCTTTTCAACTTCTACCACTATTTTCTGACAGTAGTAGAAATTATCCTTTTTTTATTCTATTCAGGTGATGATCTACACATATTTTTTCATATGTAAATAATTTCTGCACAGTATTTTATAAATTTTGGTTTAGAAATATAATGGTTAATGGTTTCAAAGCAAATAGCATATAGCACTAAGAACACTTAGTAGTAAAAAGGGTAAAGGTGGAAGGCGAGTTGATTGATCAACGTCCTGCACTTCAAAAGTCATATAGCATTTTAGTATAGAATGGTACTGAAAGGGTAAAGAAGGGTGAGGAAACACTGTCATAGGAAAGAGAGTGGGATTCCAAAAGGATGTTTTATGGTGTAAGTATTATTACTATTTATATATGACATCCTTTCATAGCTGAAAATTATTTTGTCAATACCTAGTTTTCTAATGTTTCAGCACTTATTACTTGACTCTTCTGGATCTTTTGGTAAAAATCTTAGAGGCTTTATCTAAACTAAATAATGCTTTAGGATTAATAAAAATGCATCATCATCTACTTATTTGTACTTAAAAAAAAAAAACATGAAAACATACAGGTGCTAATATTATACGTGATATAATAAAAACTATTAGAACTAATTACTTGATAATTTTGGACAATCAATGTATTATTGACATCTCCCAAAGGAACTACCACTCTATTCTAAATTAAATAGTTATCATGAAAATATGCAAAAAAGTTCCTTTGTCACAGTATACAGGATGTGTATGGAGTAAGATCACAAACTGAACTGGTAAAATCTGCACATTAATGAGATATAACACAATTTTACTCTAAGTTCTCTTAACAAATATGTATTCTTTGTTTTATATACAGTATTTCCCAATCCCTCCCACAATGTGCACATCAAAGAAAGAAATTACACAAGGGCAGCACTGAGGAGTACGACACACCTGCAATTCAGTTTATTTGCCTAAAAATGCTGCCATTGGGTCATCCTCTCTTTGTCTTCTTAACTGGTAAGCTTCTATCTCTTTCTTCTGTTGGTGCCTTAGCATTATACATTGAATTGTACTTTCTCATGCGCTCATCCATTTTCATCATATTTGCAGCTTCATCTTCTTCCATCTTAGCTCGGATCAAAGCCTCACGCAGCTTCTTCCTACGCTTTTCTTCCTTCTGTTCTTCACTCTCAGACTCACTGCTTGAATCGCTACTGCTACTACTGCTGCTGCTGCTGCTGCTGCTACTGCTGCTGCTACTATCATGCTTCCTTTTCTTTTTCTTGCTCTTCCTTTTCCTTTTCTTTTTCTTTTTCTTGTCTATTTTCTCTTGATGTAATTCAAGCAGAGTTTTCTCTCTCTTTTTCCTCTGCTGTTTCTGGTTCAGCTGATGTAGAGGCAGCAGGTAAGAGGACTTCTGTATTTGACTGTTTTCCAGCCTCTCCGGTGCAGTAAGAATTTTTGATGAATGAGTGGCAGCAACGGTAACCCCATACTCCATCACGCCAATAACTACCCCAAACTTGTGTGGTTCCTTGGGTATACATCTTCATCATACTTGGATCTTACAACTTGCTTTCTGCACCTTTGATAATTTTACCATGACGGGAATACTCAACATAATTTTCTGTCTGAGGACAACAGCAATTCAGTGGGTGGAACATCAAGATGTTCTTTTCCCTCCATACTTTCCAGAAGGTCATCTGAAACTTTCTTTTTGAATTCATCCTTCTTATCAATAAATTGCTTCTTTAGTAACTCAAGCTTTGTTGGTTCTGCCTGAAGACTAAACATCCACACCTTTTTCATAAGCATCCCATGCAAAGAGCTGGGCTTTAGCTTGGTTTACAGTATCACCTGTAAACCTGACAAAATTTTCTCCTGCAAAATCAACTTCATCATCCTTTCTTCCTGTTCCTCGATATGGGTTGTCCCTCATAGATCTTGTTTTGGGATCATAATATGCTGAATTGGGATCAAGA
The DNA here is from genome assembly GCF_003789085.1 of Penaeus vannamei. Taxonomy (NCBI): domain Eukaryota; kingdom Metazoa; phylum Arthropoda; class Malacostraca; order Decapoda; family Penaeidae; genus Penaeus; species Penaeus vannamei. The sequence continues at coordinate 46,404 of NW_020868796.1, forward strand.
TTCCTCAAGTACTTGGCAGTGTCTTCACGGATACGCAAATTACGCACTGTAATTCTCTGTTTGCTGTCCACTTTTGTACCTGGCATGTCAACACTTTCAGGATACTTGTCCTCATCTTCATCATCATCATCAGGCTCATCATCGCTCATCTCCTCACCGTCCTTTAACTTCTTAGCTTTCAACTGTCTCTTGTATTCTTCAACTTTCTGATGCTCTTCAACAACAGCAGCATAGTCTGCTGGATTGAAACCATTCCATCGATCTCTTTTCCCATCAAAGTCCAGCTTAAGAGTTGGAAGTAATACATCATCTGCAGCAATGTTGCGGGCATGTGAATTTTGCACCAACTTTTCGTGGTCTTTCAACACAATCCTTCTTTTTGTGACCCAAACCCCCACAATTTTCACATGCACCTTTACGATAACGTGTGGCAACACTTCCTTTCTGGCCCCTAGCATAATGCTCATTGAGGTGGTTAAAAGAACTCTGTTTTTCTGGTTGAGGCCGTTGATGTTTTAAGGTTGGACCGCCAGAAACCAAAATACCAAGGAGCAGTGGAAATGTACTGGGAATATGAGGGTTGATGTCCTTTCCTTCTTCATCTACAGCAGCTGAACAGTACCTGCCTTTCGAGCCTCTTCTAATTCTTTTGCTTTCTTCCACTCCTCGCGTGTTTTTTCTTTGGCTTCATCTCCTTCTACTTCTTCATGCTTGGATTTCAGGATGCTGGAGAGAGGTATGCTTGAGCACTCATCTTGAGGGAATCTGAAAAGAAAAAAAAAGAAAGAAAGAAAGAAAAAAAAATATATATAAAATAGAATAAAAGTAATGATAAACATTCAATCTGTGATATTCCAGAAAAATTTTCCTATCATATCACTGCATTAGAAATTTCTACATGAAATTAATTAAAAACAAAAACAATAAATAATAACTTGTTATTTCCTCTGAATAGCCATCAAGGATATCGACCCTTTTCTATTACTAGTTAACCTTTAACATGAAAAATGCTTCTCAAAAAAAAAAAAAACAGTATGTTTTATTCCATGTATTTAGTTCACATTCTGCAGTTAATTTTTTCTATTGTTAATAACTAAGATGAATACCTTCTGCATTTCCATATATATGATCATTTCAGTTTTCATAAATCTCTCTAACATTTTGTTTTATTAGTAAAGTTAGTAAAGGTTCAGGTATTAAAAACCTTCACTGATTAAGATTAAAAGGGCTAATGGCATTACAAATCAATACAACACATACGTGCTTGGCATACATGTCTGCACATATGCACATACATAACATGCATGTATGCACACACACGCATCCCCCCACCACCACCACCACATTTTACTGCATATGCTGTCATAATTATCAAATTGTAAAAGACATGTTTGAAGACAATTCTGTCATATGCTACCCTTGGCAACATTCTAGATTTTTATAGTACTGTATATAAAAGAAAATATAATACTACAGAATTTTTTCTCAAATAATTTTATACAATATCATGTATGCCAATTATGTATGCACCTAAAAGTAAAGCAAATGTGTAATCCCATGAACATCATATCTATCTATCTATCTATCTATCTATCTATCTATCTATCTATATATACATATATCATATATACATATATACATATATACATTATATATATATATATACATATGTACATATATACATATATACATATATACATATATACATATATACATATATACATATATACATATATACATATATACATATATACATATATACATATATACATATATACATAATACATATATACATATATACATATATACATATATACATATATTACATATATACATATATAACATATATACATATATACATATATACATATATAACATATATACATATATACATATATACATATATACATTATACATATATACATACATATATACATATATACATATATACATATATATATATATATAATATATATATATATATATATATATATATATATATATATTATAAATATATATAATATATATATATATGATATACATAAGAAATCTGAATAGAACAATGCTATACTGAAAAAGAAAGTACTAAACCTGAGATATTCTGAGTCATAACTAATCTTTTTCACATAATAATACCAAAGTGGCATTAATCCACTGGGGTCAGGTGTCAACATCTGATCAATAAGAATATTATCTCAATATTAGTGTTTGAAGGAAACACTGTTGTAAAGCTTTAAGTATGGCTGTAGTCTCCTTTATTATATGCAAGTCACACATAATAGGTGAAACAAATGTCCAAGAAGGATTCAAATCCACTCCATAATTATCTTTCAGGAAAAATGCACCCAACCTGTTGGTGGGTGGAAAGTTTAAGCACAAAATTTTACTATTTGAACTGGGTAGCTGTAAAGTGTGTGAAATTTTTGTGGAAATGACAATATATTTTTAATAACTAGTACTAGTAAATTAAGTTGTTATTGGTCATAGAATTACTGAAAGTAAGGTAAGTATGAATATTCACTCAATTTGTTGTACAGAAATGAAGAAAATTTGTTGTGTAAGTAAATCCATGGCAATCAGTTAGGGGTCTACTGGTGAAGCCCCAATAGGGATATACAGCAATCAGATGAGGGTCTGGGGCGAAAGCATCATGATTAGGAACGATTTGGATCATACAGCAATGTTTGTGGATTTCCCAGGAATGGCTGGAGTAATAAAGACAATCTCTAAGGGGTGCAGTCACTTTGTGAACATGACCAATACTTTCGTTTATATAATTTGAGAAGGAAAATAACAAGGGATTCACGTATATCACAGCGTTGATAATTGAAAGAATGAAATCAAAACTCTTTTTGTCTCCCAAAAGAATCCCCATTCTCCACTTTTCTCCTAAAACTGCAGGGGACTGAAGAAAAAAGTGAGTGGGAAAAAATCCATTGCTTCTACAATTACCAAACGTAAAGCCCTTGTTTACATATTCATATATCTAGATTTCAACAAGATGCAGGAGGGCAATAACAGGTTTTCATACGTATTCCACATCTTATATATTTCAGTAACAATTTAAACTTACTGTAAACACTCCCAAAAGGGAAAAAAACTCCTTCACGACATAGAAACCTCAGCAATTAAATGGCTATGGCGATGTTATGATACGAGATTATTATAGTTGATCGTTCGCATAACCTGAATTTGGATGCGTTCGTGATTCGCATGAAGGCGTTCGTGGATTTACCCGGATTTATCTCGGAGAGAACACGAAGGGACACGTATTACTCCAGATCATCCATTACATTTTACGAGTTGTCTCAGTTCATGTCATACAAGCTGGAAGCCAATGAAATATCGTGAATATCAGGAAAAATGCTTTTTAGTAATTTTTAACCAATTATTTGTAAATCTAAAGAGGTCTTTAAATATCTATAAATATTCAACATTTCCTCCTTTCTAATAAATGTATGTGACTATAAAGTTATTAATATAATCTAAAAATGCCACTTGTAACTATACAATAGATTTCTATCGTCCTTATAGTAGTCCGCCTTATAAATTATGCAGAATATATCTAAAATATTTTAAGCCCCTGTCCTTCATCTTTATCAGTACACACGTCATAAATATTACACAACACTAAAAACAATCGCATAAATATAGATAAGGAATTATAGCTTTAAAATTCATTTTAACAGACGATTTTCAAAAAAAGCCAAAATAACAGCCAAAGATTCGTTGGGTCCGTACCCCACCCGTCACTTCCATCAGGCAGGACCTCCAACATGGCAGGTGCCGGAGAGTGGGAATTAAGTGGTGAGAGGCTCGAAGAAGAGTAAAACGGTTGCAAATGGCAAAACTCACAAGGAAGAAAAGAGGCAGTTTATGGAGAAGGCGTTGCGGCTTACAGATACAGGTGAGAAATCCCGGATATTTAGTTAGAATTAAGTTCAAATATGTTTGTTGGCTTGGAAGTGAAAATTCTGTCTTATTATTTCATTGGTCTGTTTAAAGGTAGATCTGGCTAGCTAGATAGTATTTTTGCAGCTTTACAGATTGATTTTGGGATGTTGAAACAAATGATAAAGAAAGTCCTTAATACACTATTTTTTTGCTATTGAAGAAATTATTTGAGGATTATGAATAAACCAAGTAAACTTTTTGATTAAATTAAGCATATGTATGTCTGTCATACAATCTGTTCTTGCAGATCTCTATTTTACAAGGGCTTCAGCTAATACAATTGGCAACTTTATTGTAGATATGTAAACATATCAGACCGGAAATTACCATATTGGCACCTTCTGATGCACCCATACCATAAATAGGGAAAAATGATATACGTCTAAGGGTCCACTTGCCTTTTAAATATTTGTAGATGGTTGCTGTGTATTGTTTTGGTTATAGTTTGTTTTCCATAGCTATGTAGTACAGAGCCCCCTATGGTATTACTTTTACATGTTGATAATAAGAAAGTTGTGCAAATTGTAATACATTTACAGGAAAATATAATGGCACTTTTATAATCAAAGAGAAAATGTACCCGCTGATACTTGAAATAATCTACTTTGAAAAGTTCAAAATTTAAGAAAAATATTGCGAAAAATGCCCCATTCAGAGTAGATTTATAGTGATTAGTTGGTGGTCCAGGATCAGAACCCCTGATACGGCCTAGGGGTAAAGCCCATGGGTTAGGAAGGTTTTTAGTTCATACAGTAATGTTTGCGTTTTTTTCAGGAATGGCTGAGTATTAGAGCGATATTCTCAGAAGGGAGTGGTCACTCCACAAATAATATCAATACTTGTATTTATATCACTTACGTTAGAAAATAATTATCATAATTGATCATGCAAAGTTATTCTGACTATTTACCTTAAGCTATTTTGATTCTTGTTCTATTTCTTATGTTCTATGAAATGACGGTGTTCATTTCCCTGTATTTCAGTACGTCACTCAGTAATCAATACTGATTATTTCTTGGAGTAACATGATTTGTTAAGTTTGCTGCTGGACTGCATTCATTAGAAACTAAGTCTCCAACTCAAATGACTGAATCCCATCCTGAATGCACAAGCTACCAAAAAATTTGCTATATGAATAAAAAACCTGCCTTACCTTGGGGCTTCACCGCTGGACCCCTTCTCATCACTATTTAACTAGCTGGGGACTCTAAATCTGGACTCCCATCTAATCATACTTTCTCCCAAGCACATGCAGTCCTTTTATATACTTTAAGTGTGTGTAGTAACACTAAACTAATCATAGTAATGGGTTGTGCTTTCAGAGTAGTACTTGATTCAGTATTGTAACCATTGTGAGCTTCTTATAAAAACTGGGTCATAGTAAGATATTGAAATACTTATTAGAGATGCACACTGTGAGTGCACGTTTTTTTCTTTATTTTCTCTTTCTCTCTTTCTTTTAAGGTATAGTATGCATTGATAGGTTGATATTTTTTCACATAACCATCTATACCTTATTGATTATTATTCCATGTTTCAGGTATTCACATTATGATATGCATCAGTCTGTTGCTGTTTTTGATCACAAATGATATTAAGGAAAGTAGTCAGTTGCTAACTGTTTATGAAGTGAAAACACCCATCCGAGACTAAGTCCCTATTACACCAGCCACTCCTGGGATTCCATAGACATCCCCATTTGAATCAAAAACCTTTCTGATCTGGGAGCTTTCCCACCAGAGCCCCACCGCATGGCTGTGGACTTATCTTTTTGTGCTGCATTAACTGCAACCTATTTTCTTAATTTCTGGCATATTTCTTTGTTTGCCGAGATTATTTCATGCCTCAGTGAGTAGGTTTCCCTTTCTTTCTGATAGTGTCATTGCTGTTTCATGTAAATGTATATGAAAATATTATATGTTGTACATTTTTCATATTACAAAGAAGATATCATAGATGAAAAGAGTCGTAGTTTCTGCCCTTCTATCTGTTATTGGTAAACTTCACCCTGTACCAGACAGCCCTTTGAAACTGAAACAGTACCTATTGAGCTCCTATACTTTAACCCATGACTTAATAGAAAGCCAGAAAAGGACACCTGGACCTTAAAAAAGGTGGTGAATGGGAATCATTGCTTTCATAACACAAGAGATGTGTTGGGTTTATTTCAGTTATATCTTTATCAGAAAAAGAAAGTGTATTTCTGATGAAGATATACTTGCAGCGTATCAGATGCATCTTGTGTTGTAAAGATATTACTTCTCAGTCTTACCTTTTTCTACATTTGTTGCAATGAACACTCTTCATACTTTGTCAGTGTCAAAATATATTTCTACCATATATTTTTGTTGTTATTTCTAGAAACTTGTTTATCTGTTATGAGAGAGGGATATGATGGTCTAAGATAAAGGGAAAGTCTGCAAGGTGCAAGAATTTGAAATGATAAGAATAAAGATAAGGATTTAACAGCTTACTAAGAATAAGATCTGCATTTGCACAATATACACTTACAGTACAAGAAAAACTATTCTGAGACTGAAAGAAGAACCTGGCTAATACAAGTTCCAAAAATAATTTGAAATGCAGATCATGCATTAAATATTTGGATGTGTTGAATGAGGTGTCAGGTATCACTCTTCTAACCACTGCCTATAATTTGGGTTGTAGAGTGGTTAAGGATCTGATATTGGATCTTGTGCTCGCATGACTGCAAGTCTTGATGTAAGATTGGTTTGTGTACAAGTGTGGTATCAGATTTCATGAAGAGATATTCATTATTCTTGCTTTTCAATAAAAAAGGTCTCTAAAGGTTTGGGAATAGGATCATATTTGATAAACATAGAAATAAATAACTTACTGTATTTGGATGATTTTACTCATAGGTTTTAGCTATAGCAATGAGAATGATTCTTTTTATTTATTAACCCCTTGGATCCGGTTGCATGACAGAAATCACGGAGCTAAAAACCCAGGGCAATGAGTTACATAAGTGGTCAGCATCCAGGGCATGCGGCACGTAGGCTGGGCATGCACAAACACCCATGAGCGGTGACAAGAGACTGTGCCTCCCCTTTGAAAAGTTATATTGTGTAAACTTTTTTAGCTTTATTGCTATTTTCCAATGTCCATATTTGTCTTTTGTTTTACTTTATCCAGATGATAATTAGTTATTTTCCTTGCACAGATCATCTTTTTATGTAGTAAATAGCTCAGTGAAAAAAAAAAAAAAAAAAAAAGTAACATTTGGTTATTTGTGTCAGATATCGCTTCTTTTTCTTTGTAATTTTAATTATACGTAATACAACCTGCACCGCTGGTCACAGAGTCCTTGGAATACGGTGCGCTGCATGGAAATGGCATCCTCCCCAGAGCTGGTGCTCTTCAAGTCACTGCTTATGCACGTTACATTCCACATTTGTTTGTTGATGGGAATAATGCTAAAGCCTTATAAGTGCCAAATGAGTCATTTCGCACTTCAAGAGGTTTGTGCACTCATGGCAAGTCTTTTCCATCACCCTGGTCTTTGTTCATGATGGCAGTTCACATCACCCGGGCCGCGGTCCATTTGCATGGTAGATGGCATGTTTACATCACCCAGGCAGCTGCCAAAGTTTTTCCTTGACATGACCACAACGTCATTTGGGTCCAAAGGGTTAATCCACTCGCTCCAGTATATTTTGAATCCGAAAATGATAGTTTCTGGGCGGCTACAAAATCGGCGTGCGGGTTTGAATTAGAGCACTAGCTCTGATCCAACGTAGCATTAGAGCACAAGCTCTGATCCAACGTAGCATTAAAGCACAAGCACTGATCCAACGTAGCATGAGAGCACAAGCTCTGATCCAACGTAGCATGAGAGCACAAGCTCTGATCCAACGTAGCATTAGAGCTCAAGCTCTGATCCAACGTAGCATTAGAGCACAAGCTCTGATCCAACGTAGCATTAGAGCACAAGCTCTGATCCAACGTAGCATTAGAGCACAAGCTCTGATCCAACGTAGCATTAGAGCACAAGCTCTGATCCAACGTAGCATTAGAGCACAAGCTCTTATCCAACGTAGCATTAGAGCTCAAGCTCTGATCCAACGTAGCATTAGAGCACAAGCTCTGATCCAACGTAGCATTAGAGCACAAGCTCTGATCCAACGTAGCATTAGAGCACAAGCTCTGATCCAACGTAGCATTAGAGCACAAGCTCTGATCCAACGTAGCACTGGCGGGACGCCTGGCAGTGTTTATTTTTCCAGGTGTCTCATATGTGGGACACCCGTTGTAAATGGGTTAAGAGATGTGAAAAGGAAGATTTGTTTTATGTATTTTAAATAACGGAACTTATTAAATTTGTTAAATTGTTAAGTTTTAAAAAGTAAAGAAAGATGGAGAATGGCATTCATAGATTATCAGTAATGTTTATATTTTTATCAGTATTTATCTGTATTAGTAAATCTAACTAAGGCAGCTGTACCTATATTTGTGTTTTTTCCTTTTATTTGCTTTACTCTTGCGGGACCCATCAGGAATCAGGGGTTGAAGCAAGAGGGGGAAATACACACACCTTCCTAACACCCTGCCAGGGAAAGCCGCTGGACCTTCCCCTGGGACATTTCCTTACCAGGGGCAAGTCCTAGTCCCCCTCATTATGCCAAAATTTTTACCATTTGAAAACAAGTGTTCACACATTGAAATTAAAGCACCGTATTATTTAACATAACACTCAAATGATGTATAAAGAGTACAGTATTTTCTTCAAAATTTAATATGAAGTTAATGTCCACATAATTACAGCTAACGCAAGACATCACTCAGTTCATTTCACAAGGATCTAAATTCCGTTTTATTAAAAGTGCTGGTAGATTAGACAAGTGACAGCATGTGACAATTTTACATTATTATTTTGCATGATGAAGTGTAAAATAATAAAGTTCTTGTGAATGTTAGATACATATGCATAACATCTACTAACATTGGCTAAGATGTTTTTTGTGGATGTGTGTAATGCTGCTGTCTTAGTTATTATTACATCTGTGTTTATTATTGATGTATCTTTTTACAATTAATGTAAAGTATCCATTTTTCATAGCTTTTATATTTGTCATTCCCACCGGTTTAAAAAAACGTAAAATTGCAGGACGAATTGAGCCAGCAAGAGAAGGTAAAGAAAATCGTAAACCTGCCTCTCCGAAGGTAAAGAATGAACAGAAAAATGACCAGAAGAAGAAAAAACCAGAGAAGAAAAGTAACAGTGTCCGTCAGCCTGGTACTTTGGAGGAAGCTATACGCAAGGTGAGGAAGTGATTTTTGGTTTTTGCGAGCAGTGGATGTGACTGTATTATTGCAAAGAGGTGACTAATTTTATTTATGTTTGAGATAAGTTTGGTAAGCAGCTTGTTTTCATAGAGCTGTTCACTTTTAACATTTATTTTTAGTCTTTTACCCCTTTCTTTTTATCACCCAAATTGCTAAAATACTTTTCTGTTTGGATGAACATGAACCTGTACTTAGTGTTTTTAAGAATAATCACCAAGGATACTTGGTCAGGTAATAGTTTAGGAGACACATGATTAATATTTCCTATCCAAATCTATTTGAAAATTCCTGTAACCTGTCATGGATGGCCTATAGTGTGAAATCCAAAACAAAAATAGTGTCTTGTCAAGCAGGCCTTATTGCAGCAGTTCCATGCCTCATGCTCAGGCAAAGGCAAACAAGCCTCTACTATATTCATTTTGGCAAGGTATACCAGACAGTTTTTGACAAGGTAACCCTGGGGAACCAAGGATGTTGCCTTGTTAGTCCTAAAATGAAATAGGCCCTCAGAAGGTTTAAAAAATGTTACACCTGGTTTAGAGGAAAAAAGTTTTTATTTCTCAATTATACTTTTGTATTGGCAGTTTTTACAAAAAAATGAATTGGCTATCCACTTGATGTAGACCTTTTGTTTTATTTTATTTTATTTTATTTTGTTTTATGTTATTTTTTTTATAATATTTTTATTGAATTTTGTCCTTTTATTTCATTTTATTTTTATTTTTGTTCCCCTCCTCCAAGGTCTGTATTTAACAATTGATATGTTGTATCAAGATGGGCATGACTTGTTTTCCGTGCACTCTATATTATCTTTCAAGATAATCAACAAGTATTTGTCAAACAATTGGTATAATTTTTTAATCTGTGTAATTTTTAGATATTTTCATATTATTAAATTTTATATAACACCCCACGCTGATGGTCATAGTGGGCAGAAATAGATCCTGAGCATGGAAATAGTGTCCTCCTTGGAGCCACACTCATTCACTTGAGTGAATAATGCACGAGCCCCTTCCTAAATCCCGACTGAATCAAATCTTCATCCATGAACTTTGTACTCATCATGAATCAATCACCCTTCAACTGAATTTTTCAGTGCATACTGATGTATTTGAATCTGCAAGTACCGATAATATATTTCACTATCTGTATCTCTTATCTGTCTACATAGCTGTACATGCTATTGGACTTTCAATATATACAATTTGAAATATTGAATTTAGTTATTAGTTTATTTTTCTGTTCTCTATTTTCTCTCAGCTGAATGTAGCAGAGATGCAGAACCTTCTTGATGTTGTGACTGCAAGATTCTTGGATACTCCGCTGATTTGGCTGAAGGATTTAGCTTCCTACTTGAATGTTCGCATAAACCCAATACATATGCCAGATCCAACATTCAAGGGGAAGCCAGATTCATATCCCACTTCACTTGTGTCTTCTCAAGTTAAAAAGGTAAGGCCTCATAGTGCACCAATTGTCTTGTTTGTATCAGGGCAGATAGATACTGCAGCCCAGCATTTTTTTTATATGAACGGCGATAGTACCTTATAACTGATATATTTGTCATGTATAAACACTCATTCTCACCGTTACTCTTTGTCCCACTCTTTGTCTAACTAATTCTTTCACAGTGTGTCTCACACTCTCTCATATATTAATTTTTTTATTATCTTTTTTTTTCTGTTCATGAATGTTAAAAACCCTTATTCTGGTATATCTACTTTACCAGAAATAAGCCAGATTAGATTATTGTACAATCATATTGGAGGAAAATAGATAGACAAAGCATTTTCTTCAATGTTGTATTCTTTGTTCAACAGCTGTTGCTACAGACCCTCTCCGGTTGCAATGACAAGGTGCTTGCAGCATTCCACAAACACTGTGTAACATCCATGGTGCAGGAACAAGTGAAGGGGTTAAGTGTAGCTGGATACAAAGTTTTCATTCAGGTAATTTTAACTAAATAACTGAACAAAAATATATAAAATTCCAAACAATTTCTGTTGATTATCTGAGGACACACTAACTTTTAAGAAATAAGATACAAAGTACTGTAAACCTTCAATTCATAGATGTAATAAAAGATTTCTTGTTTCATAATTAGGGATAATTTCAGGGTTTAAAAGATATTCTGTAATATAGTGCCTGGACAGTTGAATTCTGAAATGTATTATTTGGGAATTTCTTAACTTAGTGAAGCTGTTAGGACGTGTACATGCTATAACCACAGCCACAGTGCTTTTCGTATATTCATTTGGTTACACATATCTGGCTCACTAAGGAGTCAATTACTAGGTGTACCTGATATTGCCTACTTACTCTATTCCTTGAATTAATTGAATCCTTAGTTACTAATTGTATGTGTAAACAAAACTACAGTGGAGAGTGAATGTACTGCACTAATGTGTTAAATTGATTGTTTATTGTACTTCTAAAGATCTAAGTAAAGTATCCATTTTTGCTGTTCCAACAGATCATGTCAATGCACCGTCCACATATATGTGTAGTGAACTTGCCAGCATATTGTGAGTTGCGTCAGAGTTTTCAGTCCCAAACACCCACTTGCCTCTCCTTACTATGGGCTATTGGACAGGCAGGGATTAATGACTTCAATGTTGGTTTAAAAGGTAATTACTAATTTAATTTTCATGCAATTTCTTGCTTTTGATTTTTAAAAGTTTATGAAATCTTCAGTGTATGTTTTATATAGAAATTTAAAAATGAAAATGTCATTACATTTAAAAGTAATTTTTTTCTTTTGTTATTTCAGTATGGCTTGAAATGATGGTGCCAATGATTGGTTTGAAGAACTACTCCTCATTTGTGGTAGACTATGGGAGTAGTGTGTTTGGGGGAGGAGGCGGTGGTGAAGGTGAAGACAGTACAAAAGTCTTGGGAGTGCGAGAGTTTTTCTCCATTCTAGACTTCACTTGGTGCAACTCAGGGTCACTATCAAAACCAATCCAAAGACAACTTTTTGCTCTCTATCCAAAAGTGAAGGTAATTATACTTTTAGGAATTATTTGCTTTGTCTCTAGTATATATATGTGAGGAACACAAAGATAGAATAGGAAATAAGATGTAGATGACATACATTTCTGTCAATATGTGTGTGCATGTGCGTTTTTGTGTGTGCATGTGCGTTTTGTGTGTGTGCGTGTGCGTTTTGTGTGTGTGTGCACGTTTTTGTGGGGGGGTTTTGTTGCGTGTGTTGTGTGTGCGTGTGTTTTGTGTGTGTGTGTTTTGTGTGTGTGTGTGTTTTGTGTGTGTGTGTTTTGTGTGTGTTTTGTGTTTTGTGTGTGTGTTTTGTGTGTGTTTGTGTGTGTGCACGTGTGTGTGTGTGTGTGTGTGTGTGTGTGTGGTGTGTGGCGCGTGGTGCGTTTGTGGTGTGTGTGTGTGCGTGCGTGTGTGTGTGTGTGTGTGCATATGTGTGTGATTGTGTGTTTGTGTGTGTATGTGTGTGTATGTGTTCGCGTTTTGTGTGTGTGTGTGCTTTTTGTGCATGTGTGTGCATTTTTTGTGCGTGTGTGCATATGTGTGTGATTACGTGTATTTTGTTGTGTTGTATGTGTTCGCTGTTTTGTGTGTGTGTGTGTGCGTTTTGTGTGTGCATGCATTTTGTGTGCGTGCGTTTTTGTGTGTGTGTGTTGTGTGTGAGTTCTGTCAGCGTGTGTGTGTGTTCTGTGTGTTGTGTGCGTTTTGTCTGTATGCATGTGTGTGCGTGTGTGTGTGCGTGCGTGCGTGTGCGTGTGCATGTCCGTGTGTGTCTTTGTCTATATGTGTGTTGTGTGTGTGATGTGTGTGGAGGATGTTTAAATATATCAACATACACAGTAATCATACTCCTTGGGAATTATTTAGGAATGAGTAGGTTGTAAATTCACATTTGAAGTGTAAGATCCAATGAAGATTGAGAAACTCTTTAAATTTCAGACCACTGCCTTTAGTTCACGTCCAGAAGTAACTCTGCGTAATTTCTTACCCTCCTTCCTGCGACGACTCGATCCAAGTGCACCACATCTGTTAAGAGTGGAGGTTAGTTCTCTAGCTTTTTTTTTTTTCCATGTATATCAGGAAATGGTGTTCAGTATCTTATTGTATTTGGGTCATTATAATGAATAAGCAATAGTTGACTGCTTTTTTAGACTTTCATCAGGTTTGCTGTGGATACCAATAAAAGTTCAAAACAAGCATTCTTTTCTATCTAAGATTGAAATTGTTGGTAATAGATTTAACTGATTTATTCAACTTTTTTTTTTTTATTCATTTTTATTATTCTATTTTTCTGTATTATCAGTATTTTTTTTTCTCCACACAGTTGCTAACCTGCTTGGTTCAGTGCCTGACACAGGACCCATTGCTGGAAAACTTGGTCACAGATGTACCTCAAGCATATGCCCTCAGTCTGCTCTGCTACTCGTCCATTTAGGTATAGAAAAGAGACATTTTTGTATGTGGTATATATGGAAATGTCAACATTAAGTCAAGTTTATATTTAGTGCTTTGTAATTCTTTTTATTTGCTTTATAAATCTAAATTAATGGTTATAATAACTGAATTTCAGGTAAAGAATGGAAGATTTTAAGTCAGAGTTTGCGTATTAAGAGACAAGAGGTACTGGAGACGATAGAAGGATTTCTTCTGCAAATGAAAAAATGTTACAGAAAGCAGCTGCAGTAGCTGGAACTAGAGAAGCTAATAAAGCAACAAAGGTAAGGTATCTCTCTTCAGAAAAGAAAAAGAATCCATCTTTTATGTTACAAGAAATCTAGAAAAAGTATTATTATTTTAATTTACTAATATATATTTTACCCATGTTACATATATATATTTAGGAGTGTAAAGTAAAATGCCAAATAAGTAGATGTACTATATATGTAAGATATATGAGGAAGTAACAAGAAGATATTGTGGCTTCCTTGTATGTATGGCTTCACTAGTGTTAATCTTCCATACAAGAAGGGAGTGGATAGTATTTATGGTTATGTGCTCAGATGCAGACAAGACACATGGTTGTGTACATTTATATGAAATTGAAACACAAGTGGAAATTTGCTGAATAGTCCATATGAACAAATCTTTTTGAAGCCCTTTCATCATGTATACAAAGATATGCGGATATACTGCTCTTGATCAGAAAGGGAGAATGCGCCATGCTTCTGTACCCTTATCAAGATCACCCAGTCCCATAGTAAATGTTAAGCAATACCAGTCAGAAGAAGTGCTTTGAGATATTCATATGTACGTGCCTCTAATTCATTCCACCGCTATGGAAGAAGCCGGAAGAGAAATTCCTCATGGGAACAGAGGAGAAGGCAGAGTAGAAATGCTTCAACTGAAGATAGGAGTTCATTAAGCAGCAAGGAAGACCTTTGGATTACCATCCTAGCTCTCTTCGAAAGGGAAAATTTTGTAGAGGTGGTTCAGACATATGGAAGTTAAGGAGTGGGTGCAGTAGTTCAGAGGATTTGTTGAATGATGAATATGACGTCAGTGATGGTTTAGTTAGCAGTGGAATACCAGAAACAGATGGCAGTGTCTTCAGTAGTCAAGAAGATCTTCTTGAACCTCAGATTAAGTGCTCTGCAAATGTATTTAAATTTGTACGTAGCTCTACTTCTGGAAAGGCAGCAGCAGCAGCAGCAGTAAGTTTTCCACTGGGGAAGGAAAGAAACATTTGAGTGTAGAAAAAAGAAATGTACTTCACAAAAGAATGTGCTTAAAACCTGGTGTTTTTTCAAAGAATGAAGTAGAAGACAATTTAAAACAAACACCTACTTCACAGACACCAGATTCATTGTGTACAACAGATCTGAGTTCAGAATTAGTTGAATTATCACCGATCAAACTAAAAGTTCAGAAAGCTGTTGTGTTCACAGTTCAACGTCTAGTAATCATTTGAGCCATGTGTGTGATCAGGTAGAAGTGATCAGTAATAAATGTGAAAATTTGCAGACACATTTAGAGCTTTGAATATGAACAGCATATTCTTAGCATAAAGATCGGTGATTTAGAGTCACAGTTTGAAGATAAGATGTTATCTGGCTCAGGCATAAGCAAACCACAGTCATCATCAGATGTCCTAAAGGAAAACAAATATAGTAATGAAAATGAGAATCTTTCACAAGATTTAATTGTGGATGAGAAGTTGAGGCATTCAGAGAGTGATGTCCTGGCAAAAAAATCTGTTTTTACTATACTGACTGAAATCATTATAAAGGGTATGCCCTTCCAAATATCTGCGGTAAGTTTCCTTCAACTAATATAGGTATACTCATGTGTCTGCTATGATATTGGTAATAGACTAGTTTGTGGAAGTTGTATATAATATATTTTTTTCTGGTCTAACCTTACATTATTTAAGTAAATATATGATCTTGAAATGTTTTTTATAATTTTGTATGAAACTGATGATAAATATGTATACCACAGTAAGTAGACATTTACCAGGAATTAGAGTGCTTTAAAGATTATTATATTGAGAGTATGAGGCTCCTTATATAATGCATTTTGTGTGCCGCTTACATGATTCCACTCATGCCTATGGGTAGGTGGGCCTATTTATAAGGTTTTTACTTCTGTGTAAACCTAGAAGACATAGTCCTCAGTCTGCTGTGCAGACTTCTTTGTTTACCTAATTTTCCACAACTATATATAGTTCTGGTTTTAGTTTGGACATGCATTGCATTTGATATGTGATTAATATACTCAATCTGGTTGATGTATATTTAAAATTTTCAGACAGCTTTCTTACCAAGTAGATTGTGCAGGTAGACTCTTATGCTAGAACTATTAAATGATATATAGGTTTCTGAAACATATTTTTATGCTGTTAAATTTCTAATGAAGTAATGAAAGTTAAACATTTAATTTTTTTTAAATTTCAGTTTTTGCTGGAGGAGATGAAAGTAGCAAAAAAGAAAACATCCCGACCATATATGACAAAGCTTTTGGTTATACTTCTTGTAACAGTTATTGTCTGGGATATAAGAAGTGCAGGATCTTTTTATGGTAAGTTGCTTTTATTTTTGCTTGAATTTTTTACTTACTTTTGCATGTGTTTGTGTGTAGGCAGGTCACATGCACCCATAGATATAAATGTGATATTTGTGTGAAACATATTTTTTACAAAATACACAAAATATGTAGGCATGTGCACTTGTAGTACAAACAAATATAACGTATTGCTTCTGTGAATAATTGAATTTTACATGGAATTATACATAATAGTCATTACATAGACAAGGCCTTAAAGTCAATGGTTATATGTATTTAAGAAATTTCTAGATTTTTATAAAGTTTATTTAATGTGTCCATGCATTTATCCTCCTAACTTTTATCAGGATCAAAGATTGGCCAGGTATTCGAGAGGCTTGGACTCGTGCCATATATTGAGGTTGTTGGGAGAACACTGAAAAAGTTGTTTGTTCAGTCGTACAAGTGAGTAATGCAAATTTCTGATTTTCTTTCTTTTTAACAAAAACAAAGAGGCTAAATACTAGAGTTAGATTGTCATAATCATTTCTTCTTCTTCTCATCTTTCCTGCTTTTCTTCTTTTTTATCTCTTTTTCCCTTTTTTTCTTTATCTTCTTCACTCTCTTCTTTTCTTTTTCTTTTTTTTTTTTGCTCTTCTTCTTACCTTCTTGTTCTTTTCTTTTCCTCTCTTATTTTAATTTTTCTCTTTTCTCTTCCTTTTCTTCCTTCCTCTTTCATAGTTCTTTCTTTTGCTTCTTCCTTAATTTTTTGCCTTTTCCTTCATATGTTTCCTTTTCTTCTTTGTCTTAATATTATTATTATTATTATTATTATTAATATTATTGTTAATATTATTATTATTAATATTATTATTATTATTAATATTATTATTAATATTAAAATTAATATTATTATTATTATTAATATTAATATTATTATTGATATTAATATTATTATTGATATTAATATTATTATTAATATTGATACTATTATTAATATTAATATTATTATTAATATTAATATTATTATTAATATTAATATTAATATTAATATTAATATTATTATTATTAATATTAATATTATTATTATATTAATATTATTATTATTATTATTAATGCTATTATTAATGCTATTATTATTAATATTAATATTATTATTATTATTATTATTATTATTATTATTATATTATTATTATTATTATTATAATATTATTATTATTCATATTATTATTATTATATTATTATTATTATTATTATTATTATTATTATTAATATAATAAAAAGGGAAACCAATTTTTATTGGCTAATAATTACCAAGACAGAAGCTGTAATTTCCTTTAGAGGTTAGAGCAAAAACTTACTAACATGGCCCACACTTTGTCAGAGATGATAAAGATGTTGAATGCCCTTGGAAGCCACAAACCAAAATTTCCAAACAAGGTAATGAATCTAATCATTACTCTTTCCTTTTTTCAGATGGTCTATAAAACATTCCACTATACTATGGTCGTGGGTGTGAACTGGCTGGACCGTACTTACTGCTGGTTCTAGCTAAAGCAGAGGCAGTGTGGGGCTATATAATGAGTGGAGTTGAGGCAACTTCAGAATACCTCCCTGTCATTAAAACAAAAGTGAGTCTCTTATAATAGGTAAATTATTGGTTTAAGAGTTCATCTCTTAAATTTCTTTTTTGATAATAGGTTTGATGTAAAAGTATAGAAAATAGATGTGCCTTCCTTTTTTTATCATCAGGAAACAGTAGCAACATAGCAAAAACTAATTTTCTTTCTCTTTGTATCTACCTTGGTTAACTAATTTACTTATTAATTTGAGAATTCTTTTCCACACCCATTTCTATTATAGTTGGATACTGCCATCCCTGGATTAAGCGAGTCTTTAATCTACTACGGAAGTGCTGTTTTTGAAGGTGTCTGCTCGCTTGCATCTTCCGTTGGAAATACTGCTAGACCCTACTTGTTAAATTTTCAAGAATTAATGATGTCACGAGTATTTGTGTAAGTATGTTTTAGGTTAATTTTTATTCTCTACACAATATTCTGTTCAATATTATTCTACTTTTTCCTTATCCTCTCCCTCTGCTCTTTGTTACTCATTCTTCTCCTCCCCTAGTTATTTATTTCTATTTGTTATCCACTTAAGTCTCTACAAACCTATTATAAACTGTATTAGAATTTAGTAATTAATTTACATACAGTGTAATGTTTTTCTTTTTCATTGCAGAGGCCCCTTATCCCCAGAAAATCTATACCAGTATGTTGTTGGAGCATTTGACAAAGTGTCAGAAGTCATTCTCAGAGTCCATACAAACCTTCTCATGGCTTTAGATGATAAAGCGCATGTTAGTAGTAAGACTGTGTAACAGTTTAGTAAGTGGATTGTAAATGAGAAAGTTGTAGGGCTACAAATTTATCAATGGGTTTTGGGATACTGTTAAATATCTTTTGGTGTAATGCTTTTGGTTAGTGAAGAAAATTTGGGCCTCTGTTATCTATAGAGGGTTACACTTGACAGGGATATATTACAGTTCGTTGGAAATTTGGTGCCAGTAAGGTGCAGATTAAGAATTGAATACTATTTTGAGAGTTATCATAACCAATTTATTTTTAAGTGTATGCTGCCAGAACCTACGTACTGGTGCATATATTTTTTGGTTCGTAAACAGCATTGGTTACAGTCCTTACAATCCATTTATATCTTTTGAAAGTAACTTGTGCCTTATTGTTACCATTTGATATTTACATATTTATTGCCATATTATATGTATTGATGTATTTAAACTCATTTGCATAAGGTAGGTAATTTAAAGAATTAGTTCATGTAGTGTTATTGGCACCTAGTACACTTCAGTGGTCACTTTCTGGAAGAACAATAAGATCACTGTGTAAGATGTGTAAATACATTTTTAGGTGTGAAGCAAATTATTATTTTTATCAATAAAATGAGTCTGTTCTTACAGGAAATTAAATTTGACAGATTTTGATATGAAATCATTCATAAACAGTTTCATTGCGTAATTTGTTGACACTGTTGCTCAATACTGTTACATACATGTCACACTTTATTAGTGGAATGATCAGTTTTGTATTGTCATAAAAATGTGCATGGTGTTGTGAATAATTGTGCTGGTGTAGTTGGGATATTGTGTAGATGAACACCAATGCTTTTTGAAGAGAAGTTTTGTGATGTTAAACTACATTATCCCATGCTGTTCTAGAAGTGAGAAGAGATAAGAAGGGAATTTCGGGATCTGGTTTAATCTAATGTTTTGTAAGTTGGTTTCTTGATCTCATTTCATGCCTTCTTTACTGCTCCAATTGAAAAAATAATAAAAAACATTTTTGTAATATTCTGTACACCATAAGACAAATAAATTTCTTTCTCCCAAATGCAAGTTTATCTTTACTGTCTTGAAAGAGCCTGATATATTTTCAGAAATGTTATTTTTATTTAAATAAATGAATATCATAGATAAAAAACACCTAGACTGTAAGAACGAAGAATTAAATAATTTTCTCTATGTAATAGTTTGATTATCCTTGGATTAGAAGTAAAGGGTATCAAGTAAGCTCATCATTTACAGGAAAGAATTTAAACATAGTGTTGAATAAAATTGTTCAATCATTTAGCACTGATGTATGTAACACTGTTTCATTACAGCTAAGTTCTTGTGTAAAGAAAATTTGTATTTTATGTTAAGGAATGATATTTGTAATAATAAATAAAAAATAACATAATATATAACAGCAGTAAAAATGTATACAAGACTAGTGCAGTCTGTGATTATATCTAAAGAAATGAACTACCATATACCTATTCCAGAAGTGGTCTGATTTTTATATTATCTAAACCATTACTTGGTATTTTCATGGGATGTTGAAACAGAACTGCATAACCTTAAGTGTTATAGGGATATATGAATTCCAGTATTCACAGTGTCATTAGCTAATAGTGTACATCTTACACTAGTAGCTCTTGGCCTTTGAAGTCGGACCATACACTAAAATATATCATAGAGACCTGCAACACATCAACCGCAAAGGCATTTGCATTCTATGTTGTAGTTATGTTCCTGTAAAAATGTAAAAACTACTATTTTGTAGTTATATTCCTGTGAAAATGTCAAAACTACTGCAGTGGGAAATAAGTTTTGGCTACGTAAAACTATATTAATCTCGTATTTCCAAATTAAAAGATGGTGACTTCGAGAGAAAAAAATCACATCTGCAAAATATGCAACATTCTAATATTATAAAGTGGGGCACTTGTATGGTGGTTGCACAGGTTAAGTCACGGTTCTCGGTTTTATTAATTTCATATTCCACATCGAATCTTGATGTAGAGGAGTATGAGACGCTGTTGGTGATGTAAATATTTGTTTACTATCACTGAAGCGGGAAAGAAAGTGCAAGATAAACAAATTTCCCATCAACAGTAACTTATATTTCGTTCCGGATCCTTCACAATACATTGGCCTCTATGTGAGGTCAGACAGGAAGCACGCCGACGAGGTTTTTGTCTCACCACCTATTCCAAAACCGTCCTTCGCTCTGCTCCTCTCCCATCTTCACAAAATGTTTCAGTATTTCCCCAATTTCTCTTCCCCATACCTCGAACCATCCTACCTCTACTCCTCCTTTCACCCAGTCCAATTCCCTTTCCAGTATAAATCCAGATACTCTACCACTTCCCCAGTTTCTTCCCTCCTCCTCACTTTACTTGTGGCACTAGGCAACTTAAACGTTCCACTCCACCTTCTCCTACCACATCCTCTTCTGCTCCATGGACATCTGTCCCCTCTTTTCCTCACATGAGAACCTTTTTTTTTCAGAATTCCTTCCGCAACTCCTCCACACTTGAAGACACTCAAAAAGTTCCTAAACATAACCAAAGGGAATACTCTACTCCCTCATTAACCCTTCAATCCCAGTTCCACTTCCTTCTACATTCAAAGTATTTGCCGATAGCCATCCTCCTCCTCATGTTCCTTTTACCTCCCTCCTCTTACCCTTTCCCAACACACCCCAGCCACTCCTCCATGTGCACCATTCCCTCTTCGTTCCCAATTATTGGCACCGTTCCAACCTGGTTGCTCACGTGAATTCCCTGTCGCAACAATGTCCTCCAGACCCCTCCCCTGTTGACATTCTTCCTGATATTTCACCAGTTTCCACAATTCCCTTTTTAATTCCCCAGATTATTCTACGTATCCAACACCCATATATACCCATATTACGCGTTGATTGTTCATGATGGCTCTTTTGCCAGTTTTCCTTAAACAATGTTCCTCTTCCTTCCCCAGCCACAGATGCACTCTTTATCATCTAATCCCCATACCCTTAACACTTTCCTCTTTTACAAATCTTTATTTAATTTGCGCCCCCTTTATATTCTTTGTACTAGCATCTTATCCTATAACGCTCTATAACCTACGATATCTAACACATTTCATCCTATTCGTTTACTCATGTTACCCTTTTCGCCTCAATACCTTACTATAGTGTTATATGACCTTTGATATAATGCACATTTATTTGTTTCAACCATTAACCATGACCTCTCGAAGTTCCAATTGTGGTGCAAATACAGTAACTAATACTTTACAAATAGGTATGCTATTTTGTGTCAGCGACAAGTGAAGAATTTATACTCTAAGAAATACCTTAAAATACGTTTGACAGAAACATGATATATTCAATGTCGGAACAAAGATGAAAGTCAAACGAGACAATGACAGTCCTTTAGGACCGACCATGTGGGATATGCAGTGGGTGCAAGATGTGGAAATTGCTGACGGTCATCCTGGGGATCCAAAGCACACGTTTTTTTTTCTGGACATTACAAAGCGATTTTTCTCTTTTTTAAACCTCGATCATGACCAGAGATTCAGGTTTGAAATACTCGAAGGTGGAGGCTGGACGGAGAGGAAGATGAGGATATAGTGAGTCAGCTAATGCGCATCCGGGTACTACCTGGGCTGCATGGAAAATCTTTTAGTCTCTGAACATTATAGAGGGAAATGGGAAATGAGAAGCCGCGGTGGCTGTGGTGGAAGAAGCAGCTCTCAAAAAGAAATCAAACGTGTAACACTGGAAATGGTGGGTGAAGTAAGGAAAGGAAGACGTTGTGAAAGATAAATTAGGGAAAGCTGAAAGGCAAAATTGAGGACAGCTTAAAGCAGACTTCGAAAGCGGTTTCATATTTTTTATAGTTCTAATACACCATTTATAGAATTGCATGTGATGTCAACTGACACAACAATGAGTGGGCAAATAAAGAGAAATGGGGAATGTTAATAAGCTGGGAGGAGAAGCGAAGACGAGGTCGAGCGCCGCCCAAAGCCTCCCGCACAATGCCGTTTTTAACCTCCGCATGAGATCAAGTTTTTGTGGGTATCGCAGACCTGCGGCGATTCTTATCTTTTTGTCGTAGGCGAAAAAAGAACAGAAAAAGAAAACAGTCTGGAACATAGGTGTTTTTTATTTGGGAAATATGCTTCTTTTGCTTTGAAATCTCATTGTCTCTGCCGTGATTAAAAACAGGTAGCGCCAGCCAGGTACACTCCAAGGCAGACCTGAGGCGGAAATTACACAACTTGAATAGTTCATCTTGTGTTACGCTGGAGGGGCACGGTGTAATTTTGGATGATGGTGGTGCTGACGAGGATGTAATAATGATAATACATAACAATGGTAATGATAATGGTTATGGTGATAATGATAATAATTATGAAAATAATGGTAATAATAAAATAATGATAATAATACTAATAAAGATGATGATGATGGCGATGATGATGATAATAATAATGAAGATAATAAAAAAATGATAATAATGTAATAATAAGAAAGTATTGTTAATAATAATGAAAGTATTATTATTAATAACGAAAGTATTATTATCAATAATAATAAATAATAATAATGATAATGATTATGATAACAATGATAATTATGAAAACTATTATTATAGTAACAATATAATAATAATAATAATAATAATAATAATAATAATAATAATAATAGGAATTATATCATTATCACTAATAATAATAGCAACAACAATAATAACATTAATAGTAATAACAATAATGACAATGACAATAATAATAATGATGTTGATATAGAAATAATGAAAATTATATAAAAAATATAATGATTATGGTGATAAAATAAGAACAGCAATAATGATAATATCGATGGTGATAATAATATTAATTAAAATTATAATAACTATGATGATAACAATATTAATAAAAAGAATGAAAATAATAATAATGATAATAATAGTGATATTAAAAACATAATGATAATAATAATAATAATAATGGAATAAGTGATAGTATTAAAATGATAATGATGATAAAAATAATAAGAGCAATAACAATAGAGATTATATTATCATTGATAATAATAACAACAATAATAATGATGATAATGATAACAACAAAGTAATGGTAATAATAATAATAATAATAATAATAATAATGTTGATGATAATGATACAAAAAACATTTTCGCACTCTGGGTTCCAATCAAACTGTGTTCCTTTACTGTCTATGATGTGGCAATGCAGGCAAAATTCTTCACGAATCTGTGGCAAGAAGTGCAAAATCCAAGGGAGCTCCACACCTCAATTTTTACCGGATCTGGCCGTGACCTCACAGTAGCCACCAAATAATCGCTCCATGAGTTGTTCGAAGGTGGCAGGGGCATTACACAAGCCAAACAACATAACTCAGAATTACTACACACCCTGGCCAAACGAGAACACTGTTTTGTATTTTTCTACTCCTGACATCTGCACCTGGTGGAATCCTGACTTCAAATCCAGTGTAGAGAATCACCGCGTATCCACCAGTCTAATATGTCATCCACACATTTGAGAGAATATGCATCCTTGATGGTGACTGTTGAAAGCGCGGTAGACAACACAAAGGCGTTGAGAACCATCCTTCTTAAATAACACTACCGCCGATGACCAAGAGCTATTCGACTTCTCTACTAGTTCTTGTGCTACTACTTCAGAGACTGTTTGTTCCATCTGACGTCGTTGTACAGGTGCTATCCTTTTCGGGCTATGATTGATAGGACGACTACTGCTAGTATCTAGTCGGTGCCCAACGTCCAGGTCTCCCGTGGAGAAATGTCTGCATAGAGGTATGGTCACTTCTGTAGCTTCATTGTTTGCTCCTCTGTCAAACCTTGGCTGCTCCTTTGCATATGTTCTCGGTGCTTGGGTTACTTTAGTTCTTGAAATGCTGGCATGAAATTCCTTTACTGCCATTTCTTCTTAGACTAGGGTCACTTCCACCCCTCCTACTAGCAGAGCTACAATGCAGGGGCCCTATATGTCTACCGCATACACTGACAGTTTGAAAATTTCTGCATAGAGGTATGGTCACTTCTATAGCTTCACTGCTTGCTCCTTTGTCGAACACAGGATGCTCATCTGCAGATGTTATAGGTGCTTGGGTATCTTAGTTCTTGAAATTCTGGCATGAAATTTCTTTACTGCCATTTCTTTGACTAGGAAAACTTCCACCCCTCCCACTGGCAGAGCTAGAATGCAAGGATCCTATATGTCTACCGCATACACGATAGTTTCTATTCTAGGTTACCCACCCCAATCAGTATCTCTCTAGGACCTTGCAACGGTACAATGTCCCGTGACATACATCTGACTGGATGCAAGAGGAAGGTCCTGCAGAACAATGACGAAAGTTCTCTCTGCTCCAATGTCAATCGTTAAACGGCAAGGTCTTCAATCAATCGAACCTTCAACATCAGTACCTATGCAGCAGCAATTTGAATTGAGTGGGGCCTAGATGGTACTGGCTGGTGGTTTGCTATGGCACTTCATTGACATATGGCCCAACTGTCCACATCCCCAGCAGCAAACTTCCACTCAGGTTCATCCTTCACCTGCTAGATGCTTGCAGTGAAGCTGGGAGATGCCCCACAATTTCCACTGCTTGACCCTTAAGGCTGGACTAGTACTGCCATCTCTTGCTCATCCCAAACATAAGCTATAGCTAATACCTCAAACTGGGCAATATATGCTTCCAGGGATACCTTTTCATCAAAATCCTGAGGATTCCTGCGAGTTCTAATAACAGCTGGGCTCAAACAATCTGAAGCTGGAGGGGAAATATGAGCAGGAATCACAAAAGAGGATGGAGGCACAACTGTCGCTGGGAAGTGGTTAGGCGGCGAAGGCTGTGTGGCTGTAGCAGAGGAAACGGGCATCTTCCACTTTTATGCGTGGGCTCATAACACAGTATCATCTCCAATCAGTCATTTACTGCTTGAACTGCTGCAATTATCTCAACAAACGACTGCCTTCTTCACTTCATCAAACTCACATTGCAGTTCATCTCTCATTTCTTTCCCTTCATAAAACTCTTCCTGGAGTTCCTCCATAAGTCTTTGTTTCCCATATTCATCTTCTATCTGTCTTTTATTCCAGTTTACCTTGTGTATCACACATTCACTGCTTTTGATTTTCCAAAATTTCACTTAGGCCTATCTTTTTACGAATGTCATTCATATCTTCCTGAATTTCTTTTTTGTTTTTACATGTCACACATTTCTTCTGAATTCTTTCCTGATTACATCCATTTCACTTTTCAATTAATTAATCAGTTCACGCACTTTATTTCTTGCAACCGTATTTTGAACCTGGTTTTTAATAGCCGCCATTACGTCCGCTAATGCGGTTCGTCGTCCAGCCATTTTGGTTATTATTCAATAATAATAGTGATATCTCACTCCTGACACCAAATGGAACGTGTGTGACTTTTCCAGGCTGGCGAAGACAAATGAAAAGATGAAAACTACAATTCTTTTTTTATTGTTCTTATCATAGAGAGGCAGGTTATGCATGCTGGGATATTAACCCTCTATCGCCCGTCGTAACGAAAAAGATGCGTGTGAAATAATTCGGCGATATAGGGTTAACATAAAAGTGGATATAATCTTCATAGCAACAGTATATCGAAGCTTCTGGAGTACACTTGTATGGGGTTCACTTCACTGAATAACACTGCGTCTTGCTCGTTCAGACTTGCCAGTGCAAGCAGGACAACCGAAGCTCCGAGGCCTTCATTGCCCACAATTCAACCAGCTCGAAAATAAACATTCACTATCTTATCATACCGGTGTCTTTAATTTACACGCTAAATAGGTTTGCAGAAAAAAATCCTCTGATAACAATAAAGGGCCATAAATTTCCCTACAATATCGTATGGTTGCCCGCAACTGTCATTGTTTACATACAAATGCTATTGTGGCATCTCGACCTGCTCGCCCGGATTCGGAGGGCGAGATGGACGTGATAGAATTGTCCCGGACGTGTAAGTTGGGATTCCAAACGGTCATTACATCTTGTCCAACTTGTTGAACGAAGAGTTCCGAACGCAGCTTCAATCCCACAGAGAGCGAAGTAGTGTCACTGGCTTCACTGCTGCTGGCTACTGGCCTCCAACTCTGTTTCAATGTAATTTCGGTATTTGCACGAACGACACTGCACTGGTTTAGCTTAGCATGAAGGCGTAAGTTTACCTGAACTCTTCTGTCATATGAGTTTGTCTTGACACTTCAATGGAGTCTATATTGCCGTCCAAATTGCCTCGTTCTGTATCTTTCCATCCTGACCGCCATGCCCAGCGCCGCTCCTCCCTCAGGTGAGCTTTGAAAAGCGTTCCCTGTACAAGTGAAAGTAGACATGCCCATATGTAGTAGTAGCAGCAGTAGTAGTAGTAATGATAATTATGAAACTAATAATATTAATGTCGAGATCGATATTGATTGAACATTCAAAAGCTACATTAGTTATAATTGTAAAGTCTGGACCACGTACCCAAACTACACTGAAATGTTTATGTACGTATTTTCATATTGAAGGTATACCAGTATAGCAACATTTAGTGTCATAATTACCAGAGTAAATTATGATAACTATCTGTAAATGGTTGGTTATTTTAACCGTTAACAATTTAATGGGGAAGGGCGTCAGCAGAGATGTGTCTTTGTTCTTCACTTGTTGCTTTGAACCCACTCAGACATATTCAGTGCTAGGCAATGTCATGTTTTACCCGGAAAGCGAACCTTGTAATGTTTGATAAGTGCATTGATGTAATTGTTGACTCCATATGTACCGAATTGTGGTAACTCGGATGAGTCATTGCTTTCATCTTGCTCACTTAGAAAGAAAGGCTGAGGAAAATAAGGTGACCCCAACACACTATACCGATAGCCTTGGTGATAGGTAGTTTACTTATTGTTTTTTTTTTTTTTTTCTTGTGAATATAACAACGGAATTTGTCAAAGGTGACAATTTCGGAAGGGAACTATATGTCACAGTAAAGTATAAGAAAGGAAAATGATGAAAGAAGGGAAGGACCAATCAGTTATTCTCTAAGGCATTAGCAGAAAAAATCAGGAGTTAGGGTGAGTATTCCACTCACATGTTTTATTATATATATTCGTTTCTCTTTTTGATGAATAAGAAAACGGAACTGGTTAAAATGTTTGTATGATTGTTGCATCTTTGGCACAAACTCCAAGAGAGAAATAAATTCAAACCATTAGGCTCATGGGATGGCCACGGATTATAATTAGGTAAATCAAAATTGGGTTTTCTGAGACAAAATAATAATAGTAATAATAATGATAATTATTATTATTATTCACATTTCATTTTATTTTTATCGTTAATACTTTTACTTTTATTTTTGTCATCATTATTATCGTTATTATTATCATTATTATTATTATTATTGTCGTTATTTTCATCATTATTATTATCATGATTACAATCAATATTAGAATTTTTATCATTTATTTTATTATTATTATTATTATTATTATTGTTATTATTATTATTATTATTATTATTATTATTATTATTATTATTATTATTATTATTATTATTATTATTGTTGTTGTTGTTGTTGTTATTATGATTATTATAGTTATTATTATAATGGTAGGATAAGTACATTATTAATATTATCATTATTATCATTATAACTATTATTATAAAATTTGTACATTATCAGTATTCTTAGTAGTTTATCATCAACGTTGTTGATTACTATTTCATGTATATTATCATGGTCACCCAAAACCGTAAAGAAAAGGAAATAGAAAATACGTTTAATAATTACCGTTTCTAGTAGAAATCCTCACTCAGTTTTCTTTACTTTAACTTTACCAGTTGAAGAAAATAGCGCGTAGATGAAAAGAGGAAAGAAAAACATACTGTAAAAAAGTCCCCTAAAAAATCTTCCAGCAGCCATGCGAGTTTCAGTTTTTATTCTTCTTTTTAATCGTGATATTAGAAAAAGTGTGATGGTGTCGGTTAAAGTTATTGTTAAATATTATGACAAAGAGTACATGGTTAAGCCGTATTGAAAGATTAGGAACTTTAGATAAAGATAGTATCAGACTGCAAGCTTTCAACGTCACAAGGTTGTTGGATAAGGAAAGCATAAGATTTTTCCCTGTAATTTTGAAAAAAATCATCTGTCACCAAACGTTGCTCTCCTTGGTGCATTTCCGCCTTGACTGCTAGGTTCTCAGAGACTCGTGACAAATGCTCTGAGACATGACAAAAAAAAAATCCCCTCTTAGCTCCCAAGTGATCGCCTGCAATCCCGCTTCATATACCGTACGAATCTACAAAATACTTTTCCATTTCATCTGACGTTAACAAACTAATTTGTCTTGTATTTTTCGAACAAAAGTTCGTAAATATTTGATTCCTGGAAGATGTGTTATGGTTGTGATTTTTTTTATCATTGTATGCTGGCTTGAAAGAAAGTATTTCTTGAAAGAAAGATGGTGAAAACGGAAAAAAAGGAATATGTGAAAGTCTAGACCGACACACCCATGTACTTTGAGACTAACACTAGGAAAAAAAGTGCAAGGTAAAGAATCATGCATGTCGCATACATATTTTCTGTTGAATATATTTAGCTTCATTCTCAACAAGTGTTTTGCTTTTTGTATGGTTATCGTATTTAAGCATATTTATCGTTGATTTTATATGCGTGCATGTGAGGGCGCGCATATATCTTATACAAAATACTTCATCCAGCGCAGAACAGTAGACATGAACAATGATCAACTGACGGTGAAAGTTATAGCAAGCGAAATAGCTGTCTCTATCACGACCTCACCAACTAGCCTCGCTGGCCATGTACCTCTGAGCCGCTTCTGTATGGTGTTTATGCTGGCCTTGCAAGTGTTAGGCTTGGAGATGGACACGCTACAGAATTCTACAAGTAAACATGAATGCAATCGTAATGCTTGGAAAATGATCATCGGTGAATTTATCGGTCAATGATAACGGCTGACATTTGAAACACTTTTTTCTCCTCTTTACTTCTTGTTACGAAATCCTTAATTATGCAGATAATCGACATTGAAAGAGGAGGGTCAATAAAATCGACATATCGAAGGAGCTGCGCTAGAAAATATTTTACGTCAGTAGTATGGATATACTATCAAGCGTCAGCCAGTGAAATTTTCGTTTTGCAGAGGTACCAAGGTCGGCGTCCAGACCTGACCACAGTCTCTTACCTAAAACCAGTTAGGCAAGTACTTGATGTATCTGATAAACTTGCGTTTCGTGTGGCTGGTGTCCTGGATGCATCTGTGGGGCATTTGTATGCATCCTTTGTACCGTACGCACAGTCGGAGGCGAACAGAAAGCACATACCTTCTAGAATCTAGAGAAAGGAAAAGTTCTGCAGATGTATTGGGTAACTGAAATCCTTCCTATTTATATTAACTTGAATGACTGTAAAATTTGGTTTAGGCTTCTTGATAAGCTGTATGTGTGTCAGCGCCAATGTTGGATATAAATTTCATGTAAAAAATTAGAATCAAGTGCACAATTTCACGCTAAAGGTTAAAAGAAACTGAGACCTGCAGCATGTGCAAAGTAGAGAGAAAGGCAATGCGGACGCAGAGTAAAAGGATCAAGTGCCGACGATATGCCGTTGCAAATATGCTCATACTTTTATTGAAAGATAAGCAGGAATCTACAGATCACTGTAGAGGAGTGCAAGTGATATTTTCTCTTCCCCCTAGACTAGGTCCGGTACCTGCATTTTGAACTTTACATTTACTGTGATATCGAGTGATTTATTGATTTAAAAAGGTCATTTCATTTTATGAACGTGGACTACTATCTATCTGCGTATTTGTATTGAACTATTATTGCAATAAATACCTTTTTATTTTCACTAGAATACATAAAATCAACTTGTAAGACTAGCTTGGAACAGGCATTTAGAAACGGAGAGTTGTAATCCTGCAAAACCACTCTCACTGCCACACCCTCAGAATACAGATATTTTCCTTCTAGAATAATGATTACTACGACATTCTCAAGTTAATGTTCGGTTTATTGGTTAATCGGAAACATCTATAACTTCCACGAGAGTTATGGAATAGGATTTTAGGCAATTCATATGTTTCATTATGTACTGCAGGCGCAGCCAATCATCAGGCCAAGATTATTTCCCAAAAATGAGGTCACTGGCGGCTAACATTTAACGACAGTGTAATCTCAATTCCGAGAGAGAGAATATTTTGGGTATTCGTGCTAAGCAATGTAAATACACGTATTTGATATTTATGTATAGCGTATGCTCATACCATCGGTATTATGTACACCGTAGGATAAAATGAAACAGGTGCAGTTAACACAAGCAAGCACACGTAAATACGTGTTATTTAGAAACAGACGATATAAGCACGGGACACCCTGCAGAATGCTAGAATTTAGCTCTCTATCTGTGCCAAGTCGAAGTGTCTGTAGCGCAAGTAATTTTCCGCCAACATCAGGCACGCCGGTGAGAGAGCCGTCAGTCGACCCTACGGGATTGGCTGGCCGAGTGGCCGCGAGTCTCCTGCGCTCGCCGGCGTCGGTAACGGGCCGCCGCGCAACCCCTTTCCTCACACTTACTCGTCACAAGCGGCGCGGCGGGCTGCTCGCTCTTGGCCGAAAGCGTCCCCCACTGGGCCGGACGAGGCGTAGAAGGTTAAGCTTTTGAAATACTGGAATGCTCTCTGAATCTTATTTTAATCCTTGTAGATTTTATGCGTATACATGCACACATGTAAGTATATATTTGTATATGTGTATATATATACATGTGTATGTATGTATATGTATATTTATATAAATATATATACACACACACACACACACACACACACACACACACATATATATATATATATATATATATATATATATATATATATAATATAGATATGTATATAGATATGTATATATAAATATATATATATATATATATATATATATATAATTATACTCGTATATACACACACATACATACATACATATATACACATATACACACACATGCATGCTTACATATATATATATATATATACATATAATATATATATGTATATATATATGTATATATATGTATATATATATATATTTATTTATTTATCTATCACCAGCACACACACACACACATATTGTGTTTCGTAATCTGTTTATTGATATAGATTTTCCATTATATATATATATATATATATATATATATATATATTCATATATATTATATATATAATGGGAAATCTATATCAATAAACAGATAACGAAACACAATATGTGTGTGCGTGTGTGTATAACATACATTCGCATTACAGCGAGAAGCAGTCTGAGAAATAGAACAATACTAAATTACGGTCGTTAGATTCATCTGCTGACACCGAGGGAGTGGCTGCGCCGGGAAGTGCCAAGCGCGAGTCCTCGTTCCTCCGGTAATGATTCTAAGCAGTTTAAACCTTTAATCCGTTGTATGGCTCAGCGAGAGGTTGGTGTCCCTGAGAGATGAGTGCTTTTGTTTTACACTTAGGTCGACATGGATGATTATACCCCAATTTGCAACGATAGTTCGGATGGTTATCAAACTGATTCGTCAAATATATCGGCTGATTGAGATACTGATTGTTATAAATATCGTCCCGTAATTTTATTGGAAAGACACTGGAAGGTGTTAATGAGATGTAATTTGACAATAAGGTTATAAGGAGTAAGCTTATAGACGGGATGAGGAGATCTGTATTTTCTTCCGCACTGCATTTTAAGAAAATGCTTTATTGAATATAATTAATGGCCTTCGTTGCAAGAGAAAATGGGACGTGAGAACTGAAGGCGAATGCAAGCTGATCTTACAGGTTACAGACTTATGATGTAAGCTCGAATCTCTCTCTCTCTCTCTCTCTCTCTCTCTCTCTCTCTCTCTCTCTCTCTCTCTCTCTCTCTCTCTCTCTCTCTCTCTCTCTCTCTCTCTCTCTCTCTCTCTCTCTCTTCCTCCCTCTCTCCCTCTCCCTCTCCCTCTCTGGCTCTGTATGTCTTTGTGTTTGTGCATGCTTTTGTTGTAGTGTCTTGGCATGTATCCATGTGCGTACAAGGTCATGTACATGTGGACGTCTGCATGTATCCATGATTCACACACTTCTACTTAAACATAAAATTCTGCGTGAGTGTGATGCCAGCAAATGATTGCACTTCCAGCAAAAGACAATAAAGAGAAGAAGGCACGGTGATGGGACCGAGCCACGGATGCGGTCGGCTCGACTGACATTCCTCGCCCCACCGCGCGCCGCCCTTTCTCCTTCCATCCTTCGGAAGTCTTGCATTTTTTACAGGGAATTCCGAGAAAAGAAATCTTGTTGTGTCACTGGAACTTGCTTGCTTGGATGACGTTTTATCTTCAAGAAATTTGTCACATTATTTTTTTCTTCATTG
Organism: Penaeus vannamei; assembly: GCF_003789085.1. Taxonomy (NCBI): domain Eukaryota; kingdom Metazoa; phylum Arthropoda; class Malacostraca; order Decapoda; family Penaeidae; genus Penaeus; species Penaeus vannamei. The sequence goes on from NW_020868796.1 coordinate 79,464, forward strand.
TTTCTGTGTATGTCCTCGGATGCAAGCAATTATGAATTTTCCAGGAAGTGTTGAAGGTGTGAAATGGGTAAAAAGTGAGTCATCAAGTATGTTCTTTATGCTATTCCACTCTACAGTCACACGAGGAATAATAAGTTTGAAGAAATCCGTTAAGTATATACAATAGGTAAAAAAAGTTACTTTAACAACACAATATCCAAGAACAGTTTAGTAGTTATCTTTAGATATACTCGAATTATTTATCAGTTTAAAGGTGTTAATTATTTTCGTTTTTTTCTATTCGTACATTCGTCGTGTGTGTCTGTGTGTGTGTGTGTGTGTGTGTGTGTGTGTGTGTGTGTGTGTGTGTGTGTGTGTGTGTGTGTGTGTGTGTGTGTGTGTGTGTGTGTGTGTGTGCTGAATGTTGATACTGTGGTCGAAACACCCACAATGCACAAACAGGTTTATTGAAAATTATACAATAATTTTCCTATTAAAATCATGGAATTTAAAATGATAACCATAAATACAAATATGAATACAAATACAAATATA
>NW_020868796.1:87076-102076 GCF_003789085.1 Penaeus vannamei
CCTCCTTCTCTTTCTTCTTCTTCTTCTTCTTCTTCTTCTTCTTCTTCTTCTTCGTCTTCTTCTTCTTTCTTCTTCTTTCTTCTCCTACTCCTTCTCCTTCTCCTTCACCTTCCCTCCTCCTTTCCTACTTTCTCTTTCTCCTTTCTCTTTCTCTTTCTCTTTCCTTTCTTCTTTCTCTTCTCTTCCCTCTTTTTTCTTCTTCTTCTTCTTCTTTCTTCTTTCTTCTCCTTCTCCTCTCCTCCCTCTCCTCATCTTTTCTTTTCCTTTTCCTTTTCCTTTTCCTTTTCCTTTTCCTTTTCCTTTTCCTTCTCCTTCTCCTTCTCCTTCTCCTTCTCTTTCTCTTTCTCTTTCTCTTTCTCTTCTCTTTCTCTTTTCTCTTTCTCTTTCTCTTTCTCCTTTCTCCTTCTCCTTCTCCTTCTCCTTCTTCTCCTTCTCCTCCTTCTCCTTCTCCTTCTCCTTCTTCTCCTTCTCCTTCTCCTTCTCCTTCTCCTTCTCCTTCTCCTTCTCCTTCTCCTTCTCCTTCTCCTTCTCCTTCTTCTTCTTCTTCTTCTTCTTCTCCTTCTTCTTCTTCTTCTCCTTCTTCCTTCTCCTTCTCCTTGTCCTTCTCCTTGTCCTTCTCCTTGTCCTTCTTCCTTCTCCTTCTCCTTTTCCTTCTCTTCTCCTTCTCCTTCTCCTTCTCCTTCTCCTTCTCCTTCTCCTTCTCCTTCTCCTTCTCCTTCTCCTTCTCCTTCTCCTTCTCCTTCTCCTTCTCCTTCTCCTTCTCCTCTTCTTCTTCTTCTTCTCCTCCTCCTCCTCCTCCTCCTCCTCCTCCTCCTCCTCCTCCTCCTCCTCCTCCTCCTCCTCCTTCCTCCTCCTACACTTCCTCCTCCTACACATCCTCCTCCTAACACTTCCTCCTCCTACACTTCCTCCTCCTCCTCCTCCTCCTACACTTCCTCCACCTCCTCCTCCTCTCCTCCTCGCTCCTACACTTCCTCCACCTCCTCCTCCTCCTCCTACACTTCCTCCAGCCTCCTCCCCTCCTCCTCCTCCTACACTTCTCCACCTCCTCCTCCTCCTCCTCCTCCTCTCCCTTCATCCTTCTTCTCCTTCCTCTTCTTTTTTCTCCTTCTCCTTCCTCTTCTTTTTCTCCTTCTCCTCTTTCTCCTTCTCCTTTCTCGTTCTTTTCTCCTCCTCTTCTTCTTCTTCTTCTTCTTCTTCTTCTTCTTCTTCTTCTTCTTCTTCTTCTTCTTTCTTCTTCTTCTTCTTCTTCTTCTTCTTCTTTCTTCCTCTTCTTCCTTCTTCTTCTTCCTCTTCTTCTTCCTCTTCTTCTTCCTCTTCTTCTTCCTTCTTCTTCTTCCTTCTTCCTTCTTCTTCTTCTCTTCTTCTTCTTTCTTCCTCTTCTTTCTTCTTCTTCCTCTTCTTCTTCCTTCTTCTTCTTCCTCTTCTTTTCCTTCTTCTTCTTCCTTCTTCTTCTTCCTTCTTCTCTTCTTCCTCTTCTTTCTTCCTTCTTCTTCTTCTTCTTCTTTTCTTCTTCTTCCTTCTTCTTCTTCTTCTTCTTCTCCTTCCTTCCTTCTCCTTTCCTTCTTTCTCTTCTCCTTCTCCTTCTCCTTCTCCTTCTCCTTCTCCTTCTCCTTCTCCTTCTTCCTTCTTCCTTCTTCCTTCTCCTTCTCCTTCTCCTTCTCCTTTCTTTTCCTTCTCCTTCTCCTTCTCCTTCTCCTTCTCCTTCTCCTTCTCCTTTCTCCTTCTCCTTCTCCTTCTCTCTCTGCCTTCTCCTCCTCCCTTCCTCTCCTCTCTCCTCTTTTCTGTCCTATACATTTCCCTCTCTTTATTTTACTATACTCTTTTTTCCCTGCTAAAATGCTAATACCATATAAAGCAAAGTCCACCTATGTATTCAGCAATTACAGGTGTTGGCTGAAATGTTTTTAGGAAATAATGATAAGTGTCACTGAATGAGGAAGAGAAATAGAAGCTGAGAAAATGAAGTTTTATGTAAATTAACAGATGAAAGATACACTAGGTTAAACTCTTTACTAAATCCATTTGACTTCCTCATGAAATTTACTATGATTTTTTTTATCAGTTCTGTTATTCATGTCATTAGCTGTTATTCAGACTGCTTAAATTTGTCATAAAAGTGTTTATTCCCTAAAACTCACAATATTGCAAAGGTAAAAGCAAGCAAGCTGAAAAATCTTTGCATAAGAATAGATAATATTCACCAATTATTCATTCTCATTAATACTTAACTAAAAATGCAATTAGTGCAAGGCATAATGAACAATAGAATGACAAAGACGGATTATTTTTTTCAGTGTAAGGGCTTTCAAAAAAAGATTTCTTCAAGGGACACTGAAGGGGAAAGAATGAAGTGTCCGAACTAAATGTGTAATATATTTGACAATCACATAAACATCTGTAGATTTGAAGCTCTTGATACAGTTACAGAAATGAGGTCTTGGGCAACAGTGCTAGGGTTGTTTCTCCCTTAATTCTATCAAGGTGATTGGATTTTACCTCACTTTTACATGTAAATTTGTGGCTACTACTTGTTTTTGACATACCTGCTGGTGCTTTTTTAAATTATATTAATAAAGATTATGAATGTATTCTCTATCCCCTTTGATGATAATGATGGTGATAATGATAATAATGATGATAGTGAAATAGTAAAGATAACAACAATGGTGATAATAATGATACCACTACTATTACTACTACTACTACTACTACTACTAATGATGGAAATTCCACGAACTGAAGAGGTACTCCTTTCATATTCTTTCACCTTTATCCCCTCTCCCTTTTCCTTTCCCACAACCTCTCCCTCTCTCTCTAATGTTCCCTGTCCCGCTCTGCTACCTTATATCACACCAAACCTTCCTTAAGTTCACTCCTCTCTTCCCACTTTCCGCCCAACATCTTGCCCCCTCCCATTTTCCTCATCTTCCTCCGTAAATCCCCTCCCTCCTTCACTGCCTTATCCTTTCCCTTCTTCCATCCACCTTTTTTCTCTCTATTCCCCTTGTACATCCTCTTTAAGCCCCTTTCCCCTCTGTTTCTCCCTCTCCTCCCTTAATATCCCCCCATTGATAGTCGTTCAGATAATAAATGTGAATAAACTGACGGTCAAACTACTTCAGTATAGTGTGCTTGCTGCAAAGAATTTTGATGAAAGTAATGGTAATAATAACAAAAACAATACTGATGATAATAATAACGATCATAACAATTATGACAATAATGATAATGATAGTTGAAAAGGATTCTCATAGATTCATATGTGATTGGCAGTGATACACAAAATTGTCTAAGGTGATATGGATACACCGATACTTCAAAATTGGCTAAAGCGAATCTAAAGCATTGATTCTTTGAAGACAGGTAAAACGTTATCAATACCAATACATGTATCGCCGATACAGCATCGCTGATATTTTATTGTAAGAAAATATCCAAACTGATATCTGTGGATATGAGAACAGACAGACAGACCATGAGTGTTCATAATGGTTTATCACATCATTAAGAGCTAACGCCCATAGGGGCGGATGGCCGCGTCCACCTTTTATTTCCACCTTTTGGGGTCACTCATGGCAAGCCATCAGGCAGGGACTCGGCCCATCTCGAGCTCCTCCTGACAGGTTTGATCAATCTGCCCAAGCCATGACCTCCTAGGTCGTCCCACAGGCCTCCTCCACCCAGGGTTGTCTCGAACAGAGACAGCCTGGTGAGCAGGATCAGCCTGTGGAAAGCGAGCCAGGTGGCCATATAGCCTGAGTTGGCGATCCCGGATTGTGCAAGTAACAGGTCCTGTGCCAGTCTCACGGTGCAACCGTTGGTTAGACACATGGTCCTGCCAACAGTACCCCATGATCCGGCGCAAGGACCTATTACAAAAGGCATCAAGACGAGACTCCAGGGCACTGGATAATGTCCAGGTTTCACTACCGTAGAGCAAAACTGGCATTATCAGGGCCCTGAAAACCCGTAGCTTGGTCCTTCTGCACAGGTACCGGCATCTCCAAATACTCTTGTCGAGAGAGTTCATGACCCCTGCTGCCAGGCCAATCCGTCTGCTGACTTCATGGTCTGACAGCCCAGAGTTATGAACTGCACTACCAAGGTATGTAAAGCTCTCTGTGACTTCAATGTCCTCGCCGCAAGCACGTACCGACTGAACAGGTTCTAGCAAGTCCCCAAAGTCCTGGATCTTGGTCTTGGTCCAGGAGACCTTTACACCCAAGGGCTTCGCTTCATTACTAAATGCATCGAGAGCCACCACTTGGGTTTCCAAAGACTCAGATAGAATAGCAACATCATCGGCAAAGTCAAGGTCTGTAACCTTAATATTGCCCAGTGTTGCTCCACAATGACTTTGAACAGTAGCTCTGCCTAGTATCCAGTCCATGCAAGTATTGAAAAGTGTTGGTGCAAGAACACAGCCTTGCCTCACTCCTGAACTGACAGGAAAGGTCGACAGGCCCCCATCACACTTAACAGCACTTTCAGTACCAGTATACAGGTTTGCTATTAGTTCAATAATCCTTGTTGGAATTCCTCTCAGTCTCAGGATCTCCCAGAGTGATTCCGATGCACGAACGCCTTCTTGAGGTCGATGTGGGCTGTGCCTGTGCGCGCTCTACAATGACTCGAAGCGCAAGGATACGGTCTATTGTTGGACTTACCAAGAGTGAATCCGGATTGCTCGGCCTCTGATCCTTCAGTAGATGGTCTATAATACGCCTCAGAAGGATGTGGGCCAGAACCATGCCTGGCACTGAGCAGTGAGATGCCACAGTGATTGCTGCAGTCCTAACGGTCCCCCTTCCCCTTCCAGAAAGGGATGACCACACCCCTCAACAGGTCAGGGGGAACGGTACCGGACCACCAGATGGCAGCTAGCCAAGGATATAAGCAGCCAGGACTGCATGCAATCCCTGCACCATAGGTTCACCACCAGCCTTTAACAGTTCAGCTGGGATGCCGCAAATACCCGCTGCTTTACCACTCTTCAGCTTGGAGATCGCCTCCCTAACTCAGCTAGGGAGGGGGTCCTCGCTAATGGGTGGGTCCGGCAGCGGAATCACGGCACTACCCGCATCCAAGTTAACTGTTGGAGGGTCAACCTGATACAACTGCTCAAATACTCAGCCCAACGCTCCCTCACCGCAACAGGATCTGAGACGATCTGGCCACCTACAAAGCGAACTGCAGTCACCTGTGAAGAGGGCTTGGAATTCAGTTTTCTCAGGGCTTGGTATGCAGGACGAAGGTCATTTACTAAGAAATGGCCTTCGACCTCCTCAGCAAGATTCCTAATAAACTGTTCCTTGTCCCTTCTTAACAGAGACCGAGTTCTGCGCACCTGAGAACGGTGCAAATCCCGATCCCCTGCCAGACGAGCCGCACGGCAAGCATGTGGCTTCCAGTGTCTCCTGAGAGATTGAATTCTGTCTTGCTCTCGGGCGTTCTCCAATCGATTCTTGGCTGCATCAAGCGTTTCACGCTTGAAGGTGTCCCACAGAAGTACAGGGTCCGTCAGATTGTCAAGCGCTGTGAACCGATCAGAGATTGTCTCAGCAAACCTCCGAGCACACTCCCTCTCCTTCAGCCTGTCCAGATGAAACACCCTAGGGTGGTCATTGGGCCGCTGGGGAGTTTTGAAGTGAACCCGGAGGGTAGCCACAACCAATCTATGGTCAGTACCACAGAACTCAGCACTCCTATACACCCTGCAGTTCTGGAGGATCCTCCAACGAGTGCTAACGATGGTCGATCTCCTTGGCTGCATTACATGAATCGCTGTACCAAGTCCAACGATGTGGGTCTGGGCGCTAGTACCAGGAGCCAGAAGTCTTCAATTTCTGGGATATTGCAAAATCCCGGAAAAGGAGGGAATACTCGCTGCCGGTATCAACTCCCGAACCATGAGGACCGACAGAAATCTCATAGCTAGCTCGATCGCAGCCAGATACCGCATTGAAGTCACCCAGAACAATACGAATATCTCGCCTGGGACAACTGTCTGTCACAAAAGCAAGTTTGGTGTAGAACAGCTCTTCACGTCGAGTTTACAAACATTCGCTCCCGAGCTCACCACCCCCTCTGTGACATCTTTAACTGCTCCATCACTGAGGGCAGTGCCTGACCTATGGAAGCGTGCTATCACAGTCCCAATTCCCAAAACAAATCCAGCTAATTCTCTCGTTGACCTTTGGCCCATATTAACACCCACTCCATGCAAAATACTCAAGAGAATAATTGCTATAGAACTGTGGAAAACATTAGGCCCAAAATTAGATCACCGCCAATTTGGAAATATCAAGGGTAACTGTCCACTACCTAGTTGACCTGATCAATTATATCATTTGGAATGTAGATAAGCGATTGGAGGTCACCATCGACATGAGGAAACCATTTGATCTCATCGATTACACCACCTTAATTTAGAAAATTATTTTTTTTTTTTTTCACGAGGGCTGGGCAAATAAAATATCCGATGAGATTGATCACTGCGGTGACCCTCAAGGAACGGTTCTTGGCCCATTATTGTTCCTGATAATGGTAAATGAGGATAATATTCCACACATGAAGATCTACAAAATTGTGGACGACCTGGCATTTGCACTCGCACACCAACCAGGGCAAGGAAACACCTTATTTCAAGACGCCCTCAAACAAGTGTCAGAGTGGGCTTCATCCAACAAAATGTCTGTCAACAAAAAGTGCACAAAAACTAAATTTAGATTTAAATTAGCCGACTGTGGTTGTACTCTGAAAATAGGCGAGGAACTTTTAACACGGGTCACAGAGGTGAATCTATTGCGAGTAGTTATCAGTGACGATCTAAAGAGGTTTTGCCAACAACCAAGAAACTGATTTCAAAGTGCGGAAGAAAGTTTTTATGATAACTAAATTAAAGTCCTTCGGTGCATCCCAAGAAGGCCTCCGCATATGGACGACTTTCCTTCGACCAATTTGTGAATATGCAACACCAGTCCATTGCCAACTTTGAAAAAATAAAATTGGGAAGACTTCAGAAAAGAGCATTACGTATAATTCTTGGGTCAAATCATACCTCACACATAGATACGCTAAAACAACTGCAGATTCCCTCCTTAGAAGACCGGAGAAAATCCTTAACAGAAAAATTCGCACACAACATCATTACATCCAAAAGGCATCGGCACCTGCTCCTGACGCGTCAGCCAAGCAGACAGCTTCGTGAGGATGTTAACAATAGTTATGTGAACCAAAGTGTCATACATCCAGATATTATATATCTACTACACCCTATTGTATTAGACACTTTAAATGATAACTTTGTAAATAAACAATTTTACTGTTGTAACTATAACTTTACTTAATAAACTCTTCATTATTATATATATATTATATATATATATATATATATATATATATATATATATAATATATATAATGCATGTGTGTGTGTGTGTGTGTGTGTGTGTGTGTGTGTGTGTGTTTGTGTGTGTGTGTGTGTGTTGTGTGTGTGTGTGTGTGTGTTTGTGTGTGTGTGTGTAACATGGCCGAATTTTAGTCAGAGTGCAGACAGTCGCGTCTGGCTGGAACAGGTGAACTTGGTGGTGGAGTGGAATCAACAGACGTCTTGGTAACTTAAAGCAGGTTTACTTGACGGGAGAGACACAGCCGGTGGACAGAGGTTCAGTCCGACCAGGTTGCTATGGCTGTCTGTCTGTCGTTCGCAGGCGACCCTCTTCTTTACAGGATCGAGAGTGGAATCTAATCGCATCCCATAATTAACGCGATGCGAGAGAGAGAAAAGAATGTTTGTGTAAACAGTTCGACATCACAAGGCGGAAGGCCAATGGAATGTCGCATCCGGTCATGTGTTGGGCGGAAGGCCTGATACATATGGACTATTATAATTGTATTGGGTAGATGTGTGAAAGGTATATAGTGCATTATATGTGCGGTAACAGTAGGAGAAATGGTGGCGCTTGAGTGTTTAGACACATGTGGAGGAGGGCGTGTTTATACGTATATAAAATATAAACCTTACAGCGTGTGTCTGTCTATCAATCCGTATATCTCTATTAAATCTCTCTATGTCTCTTCTCATATATATATATATATATATATAATTATATATATATATATATATTCGCATATGTGTTATATATATATACATATATATATATATATATATATAATAATATAATATATATCACATATATGCGTTTATATATGTGTGTGTGTGAGTGTGCGTGAGGTGTGTGTGTGTGTGTGTGTGTGTGTGTGGTGTGTGTGTGTGTGGTGTGTGTGTGTGTGTGTGGTGTGTTGTGGTTGTGTGTGTGTGTGTGCTCACCTCTCTCTCTCTGCTCCCCCCCCCTCTCTCTCTCTCTCTCTCTGTATATTATTATATATACACATACATACATACATGATATATATATATATATATACATACATACAATATATATATAATACATACATAATATATATATATAAAAGCGAGAGAGTTATGTAAATATATCGATGTTACGATATTGATTTTTCGATACAACTTGAGAAAAACCCTAGCGATACCAATAAACGAATGTTATTGAGAAGCTAAAATACCAATACAATAAACATATCATATCATCATCATCATCAGGGGGCTGACGCCGACGGGGGCGCATAGCCGCATCCACCCTTCGCTTCCACCTACGAGGATCCCTCATGGCTAGACGCCAGGCAGGGACTCGGCCCATCTCTAGTTCTTCACGGCAGGTTTGGTCGATCTGCCCAAGCCATGACTTCCTCGGTCGTCCCACAGGCCTCCTCCACCCAGGGTTGTCTCGAACAGAGACGACCTGATGGGCAGGATCATCCTGAGGAAAGCGAGCCAGGTGGCCGTATAGCCTGAGTTGGCGATCACGGATTGTGCAGATAACAGGGCTTGTGCCAGTCTCACGGTGCAACCGTTGGTTGGACACATGGTCCCGCCAACAGTACCCCATGATCTGGCGCAAGGACCTATTACAAAAGGCTTCAAGACGAGCCTCCAAGGCACAGGACAATGTCCAGGTTTCGCTACCGTATAGCAAAACTGGCATTATCAGGGCCTTGAAAACCCGTAGCTTGGTCCTTCTGCACAGGTACCGACATCTCCAAATACTCTTGTTGAGAGAGTTCATGACCCCTGCTGCCAGGCCAATCCGTCTGCTGACTTCATGGTCTGACAGCCCAGAGTTATGAACTACACTACCAAGGTATGTAAAGCTCTCTGTGACTTCAATGTCCTCGCCGCAAGCACGTACCGACTGAACAGGTTCTCCTAACAAGTCCCCAAATTCCTGGACCTTGGTCTTGGTCCAGGAGACCTCTAGACCCAGGGGCTTCGCTTCATTGCTAAATGCATCGAGAGCCGCCACTAGGGTTTCCAAAGACTCAGATAGAATGGCAACGTCATCAGCAAAGTCAAGGTCTGTAACCTTGATATTGCCCAGCGTTGCCCCACAATGACTTTGAACAGTAGCTCTGCCCAGTATCCAGTCCATGCAAGTGTTGAAAAGAGTTGGTGCAAGGACACAGCCTTGCCTCACTCCTGAACTAACAGGAAAGAAGCTCGACAGGCCCCCACCACACTTTACAGCACTTTCAGTACCAGTATACAGGCTTGCTATTAGTCCAATAATCCTTGTTGGTATTCCTCTCAGCCTCAGGATCTCCCAAAGTGACTCCCGATGCACCGTATCGAACGCCTTCTTGAGGTCGATGTAGGCTGCAAGCAGCCCACGCCCGAACTCACGACGGCGCTCTACAATGACTCGAAGCGCGAGGATACGGTCTATTGTGGACTTACCAGGAGTGAATCCGGATTGCTCCAGTCTCTGGTGCCTCAGTAGATGGTCTCTGATACGTCTCAGAAGGATGTGGGCGAGAACCTTGCCTGGTACACTGAGCAGTGTGATGCCTCGGTGATTGCTGCAGTCCCAACGGTCCCCCTTCCCCTTCCAGAGAGGGATGACCACACCCCTCAACAGGTCAGGAGGAACGGAACCGGACTGCCAGATGGCAGCCAGGACAGCATGTAACCCCCGTGCCATAGGTTCACCACCAGCCTTTAACAGTTCAGCTGGTATGCCGCAGATACCAGCTGCTTTACCACTCTTCAGCTTGGAAATCGCCCCCTAACTTCAGTTAGGGAGGGAGGGTCCTCACTGATAGGTGGATCCGGCAGCGGGATCTCGACACTACCCGCATCCAAGTTAACTGTTGGTGGTCAACCTGGTACAGCTGCTCAAAATACTCAGCCCAACGTCCCCACCGCAACAGGATCTGAAACGATCTGACCACTTACTGAGCGAACTGCTGTCACCTGTGAAGAGGGCTTGGAGTTCAGCTTTCTCAGGGCTTGGTATGCAGGACGAAGGTCATTTACTAAGAAATGGCCTTCTACCTCCTCTGCAAGACTCCTAATAAACTGTTCCTTGTCCCTTCTTAACAGGGACCGAGTTCTGCGCACATGAAACGGTGCAATTCCCGATCCCCTGTCAGACGAGCCGCACGACATGCATCTGTGGCTTCCAGTGTCTCCTGCGAGATGGAATTCTGTACTGCTCTCGGGCGTACACCAATCGTATCTTGAGCTGCATCAAGCGTTTCACACTTAAAGGTATCCCACAGAAGAACAGGGTCTGTCAGACTGCCAAGCATTGCGAAACGATCAGAGATTGCCTCAGCAAACCCGCGGGAACACTCCCCCTCCCTCAGCCTGTCCAAATGAAACACCCTAGGGTGATCATTTGACCTCTGATATTATTGCTGATACATGTATCGCGAATTGCCCATCTCTGTAGATATAAATATGTGTGTGTGTGTGTGTGTTTATGCATGTATATATGCCTGTATGTATGTATTTATTTATGTGTGTGTATATGAGTGTGTGCCGGTGTTTATGAAATCGGGCAGAATAGGTACTTTTAGTAATCATTGTTTACAAATAGTCAGCTGTTCGCCGTCAGACCGCTGTTGAAGGTTTGTTTTGGTGTGAGCAAATTTGTTGAAGAACATATTCAAGTAATTGCTCATAGTGTTTAATTTGTAGCTGTAATATGTTAGAAATAAGATAAATGATTTTTTTCTCTGAAACTTTTATCTTTTGATGTGTAGAATTAGGAAAAAAGTACAATATTGTAGGAATTTGTTTATATGGCTTCTTGAACAAAAAGTAAAACTAACTGAAACAGCAGTTTTACACCATTAAAGATTGGGTCACCTTTTGTTATATTATTTGAAATGGAGTGAGAATTGAAAGTTTTTCTGCCATATATGATAATTGGGTAATTATCTATGTTGCCTTCGCCTCTCTGATATCGCCGATTTTGGTATCGTTGGATTCCTCTCACTGCAAATATATAGTTTTTATTGCGCGGAAACCCCACGTTAGCAATAAACTTGGCCCCGATAGCAAGGAAGGGCATGGAAGGTTCCAGGGAAAATGCGGGGTTAAATAACACTAATGATATAACCAACTGTGAAAATAACCATGGTTATTCACATGACTTAACATTGCAGGGGTCTGTACCCCCTGCGACCCCCCCTGGGGGGGGCTGCTGCCCCCAACCCCTGCCGAGGAAACAAAACCTCCCGGCAGGCTAGAGCGTTACAAAATTATCGTCGATCTCGGAGCGGCAGACGTATTACAGTTACCTCGTAGCTTTCCCACTGAATCAGCATACTAACCTTGACATAGTCAGCATTGTATACAGAGACGATTGTAGTATAATCACGTGGTTAGGAATTAAAAAATCGTGGTTCCAGAGGATGGGAAACTTGACCTTGAGGCCATTGGTGTAACATCGAGAGAGCCGCAAAACCCGCCGACGAGGGCGCTCTTCTGTTCGTGGTATACCCTGTTCATCCTGATTATACTTCAATGAGTGCTGACTATGTCAAGGTTAGTATGCTGATTCAGTGGGAATGTTATGAGGTAATTGTAATACGTTTGCTGCTCTGAGAGCGACGATAATTGTGTAACGCTCTAGCCTGTCAGGAATACATGGTAGGGGTTTTGTTTCCTTGGCGGGGTTTGGGGGGCGGCACAGCCCCCTGCAATGGAAAGTCATGTGAATAACCATGGTTATTTTCACTGTAGGTTATATTATTAATGTTATTTAACCCTGCATTTTCCCTGAAACCTTTCATACCCTGCCCTGCTATTGGGGCCAAGTTTGTCGCTAATGGGGGGTTTCTACGCAATAAAAACTGTATATTTCCCTACCAGGGAAATATGGCAATTGATTCAATTGTCCAATTTCTCTACATTTAGAAATACAAAATGAGTTTACTTTAAAGTTGAGGGTACAGTGTTTAGGAAGTCACCAACCGCTTACAAAATTCTACAACTGGAACACAATTATTGTATTTCACTGAATTTAGTGTTATCCCTGATATTGTAATGATTTCAGTGAGAGATTGAATTCACCGCAAAGTTGGAAAAAAATCAGAAACAAAAGTAGCACTGTAAACAACCTTCATCTTGGAACAAACAATGACAACTGTGACAACAGAACTGTCAAATTTGCTGGGAGAGGTCAGCAATGCACAAATATGAATGTACCATGTATTTCTAATGAAACCGTGGTACGTACATGGTAAAATTGATCACATTGTGTATTTTGGGGAATGAACATTTGATAAGTGCGTATTTCATTAAAATTTCATATAAATTAGAATACAGAGATACATTTTACTACAGTGGATATATAAGAAATTTGCCATGATGTGACAAACTACATGCCTACTGATTGTTATTTGATCCATTATATTGAATTTGTTACATACCTGTGGCCATTTTTATCCATGACATTTTGGTAAATAGCACAGTTAATCTTTCCTGTATGAATACTCAAAGGTAGAGCAAATTGAAGAGGATATTCTTGTAGATGACAAAAAGTTGTAGTTGTCGGTGCAAGGAATAATATGGAGACAGCTGGTATCACCACAAAGGAAGGAAAAATTCAAGAAAAGCATCACTCACAGTCTCAAGACTACTCAGTGCTCCTGAGCTTCAGCTCCATCTTGCTGTTTATATGAGATGAAGAAAGTGTTTCATTACCCTTTGAGCACTGTGTGTACAACCAGTCATAACAATTATTTTTGGACTATTCTTATGACATAGGGGAAGTTCCGGTTATGTGGATTCTGGTAATTTTGCACTTAGGCGATTGCACTGGTATTGCTTCTGTGTATTGTGTTGTGGATTTTGTTTATGTTGCCAGAATAGCCAGTGTTAAGAATCTAATATGAAATGATTTGTTGATATTATTGTATTTATTTTCAAATAGTGATGATGCCTAATTTGATTGTTTGGGCATTGTATCAGTTTCATTTCAAGATATAGTACAAGGTACTGTTTGCTTGCACTAAATTCATGTGAAACGTTAAAAACCATTGAGTCAACTAGAGTGGTATTCGAGAAAGGTCTATAACTATTCTTTGCGATTTTGTCTATGATTTGCTCCATGCCACATCTCAAATTTAATGCTGCTAATAAGAACAGATACTCATATCATTATATATCCTATTTTGATAATCTGTTGTAATAACAAGACAAGGTAATTATTGCAGTTAATCTTGCTCATATTATAACAGTAATTTTACAAATTCATAATGTCTGAATATGATGTGGCATCCCCCAGATTGGAAAGTTTGTTATATGGCTACGTACCTAATTTCCCAGCCATGGCTGCAGCTGCACCATGTAAACAAGATGGTATTTCTCAGCTGCGTATTCAAGATAGTGATCTGCTGCGAATGCACAGCTTCAAATCAAGAAATTAAAATCAAAATCATCAGTTTTATTGATGACTTGAAATTACAAAGAAGTATGAAATTTGCCTATACCCACCTGTGCAATTTTTTATAACAGTAAATTATACCAACTCCCTTGTGCAATTTGCTAACTTCCCAATCTAGGGCATTCCTAATTTTATTCAATATATCAGTTGTTAAGAGTGGTAATGGTATTTATATTTTTGAATAAAATACAGCATTAAGTGTGTAGGAGATGGCTCAGTTAACTTTTGATGATTTATCTAAAGAAGCCTCAAAGTTTTCTTGTTATTTTCAAAGTAGAGTAATCTTCAACAGAGGAAAAATTATAGAAAATGCACATGTGTTACCGGAACTTTCCCCCATATCGTAAGAGGTCCATAGATAATTGTTACGACTGGTTGTAAGAATAGCCACAGTCTTGAATAAATTTTGTGATATAGAGTTGGGGCCTTAGTCTCTGGCAAGTGTGTTTATACTGTAAAGAATTACCAATAGCAGATAAAGAAAATATTTGATAATTTAGATTATACTGTGTATGTTGTACTGTATTTCAGCACAACGTACAGCACATGTTTAGATATTAGACCTCACATTTCATCTGAGATAATCATGCCAAAATCTGTTGGAAGTCATTTGGGTGCCATATACCTGTAGGGAAATATTATCTCTTTGAATTGTTGAGCAATTTATTTTGAGACCAGGAACAAATCCAATCTCTGTGTTGCCCGAATGTATGAGATGAACGTTCCAAAGACATGAAGGCAATGGTATATGTTGGCACTACCATCAGATCTATTATTTATACTATTGAATAATTTTTATATGCAATTTCCCACAAAAGTGTCATAGATGAAAAACAGATTGTAGTTAGTTCAAATAGATAACTATTTTCATTGTGATGTATGGTAAAGAAATTGACCATATTATGTTTTGTATACTGTACATATTGTTATTATTACCATTACCATTACCATTATCTTTGTCATTATCTTCATTATTGTTATTGTTATCGTTATCGTTATCTTTATCTTTATCTTTATCTTTATCATTATCATTATCATTATCATTATCATTTTTGTGTGTGCAAAATGTAATTTGTACAGATCTTTCCAGTCTGCATTTATATGCATTTTAAATTTTTTCCAAGATTTCTGATATGCACAGGGTAATATGTATCAGAGAATATTGGATGAAATAACAATCAGT
>NW_020868796.1:120167-122667 GCF_003789085.1 Penaeus vannamei
ACATCACCTCGGTCTTCTTGGTAATAATGGGGAGCAAGTCCATGGAGAGCTGCATATCTCCAGGACTACCACCATTAAGGGCACAGCCACTGGAAAATGGGAAGCCTCATAGCTTGCCGACATGGGCCTTGGTCATGGCCTGTAGACGTCGGAGATTGAAAAGGTTGCCATCTGTTCTGTACCTGATGTCTGTGCATGGGTTGGGGTCCTGAAAGGCATCTGTTTGCATGGCTGTGAACATCATACTGAAGAGTGTCGGGGCCAGTAAACAGCCTTGTTTCACTAAGTTGGCGTTTGAGAATGTAGTGGACGACTCACCATCATCAAACTGCCGGACCATCTGGATGAAGTGCTTTGGACATCCAGACTTTATGATTTTCCAGAGACCCTTCCAACAAATGCCTTTGTGAGATCAACGAAAATGGTATTCAGATTGAGATCTTGTTCTTGGCATTTCTCCAGCAACTATCCTGCTGAGAACACCATTTTGCAGCATTTCCATTTGTCCTTCACATCATCGGTGATCTAGATGTGTTCTGCTCATTCATCCAGTGACTCTGCAAACTCATTGCAGACTGGACTTCCTTAATTGGGAGATGTTGAGTTGCTTTGGTGTTAGTTTTCATTGAAGGCGACACTAAGAAAGGATCCTAACTTTCTTGGAGAATATGAGCCAATGGTCAAACACCAGACATGGATTTTGTCATGTGTACACCCTGCCTGTCCCTGTTCCTGACACTGACATAGTCAAAAAGCTGTCAGTGCTTGGAGCGGGGATGCATCCAAAATATCCTGTTACGCACTAGGAGGCCAAAGACAGCGTTGGTGATCAAGACCATTTTCAGCACAGAACTTCAGGAGGAGGCTGTTGCTGTTGTATCCGATGCCTTTACTCCAATGACGCCCTCCTAGGTCAAGTGGTCTGTGCCTACTCAGGCATTTAAGTCGCCGAGTATGATCAGCTTCTCTGCCTTAGGCACTGAAGCTGTGAGGGAATTGAGATCCTCATAGGAATTGTCTTTGATGTCAGGATTGCTTATGATGGAAGCATGGACCCTGATGATCATTACCTGCTTCCTTCCAATGAGAAAGGTGTCGATGTACCGCTAGTCATTGACGCCTTGAGGAAGACTGTTCAATTTCCTAAGTTCATTCTTCAATGCAAAGTCGACTCCAGCTTTACACTGGTCACCTGTGATTCAACCACTCCAGAAGAATGTGTAGCCAGCACCAATTTCCTTGAGCTGTGCTTCCTCAGGAAGCTCTGTTTCACTAAGCGCAGTAATGTCTACTTTGTATCTGGCTAGCTCTCTGCCCTCTAGTTCTTGTCTCTGGCCTGCCATAACCATTGTCCATAAGGGTACGCATATTCCATGCCACGACAATAACTGGTGCTACCTTGACCTTTTTTCTATTCTGACCATTGTGGAATCCCCACCAACCAAGTTCTGCTGGCCTAGGTGAAGTGAAGCAGGCAATTTTTGTGACATTTTTCCTATTCTATTCCTCATCCCATAGAAGTGTGCAGTGCAACCCTAAAATGGGCTGCTCAGTTACTTGGTCAGCTGCTGAATCTCCCTGTTGCCTCGATCTAATGAGAGATGACCCTATGGCCTGAGCTAACTATGTGTAGGTCTGCGACTATATATACACACATAATCAAATGTGTATATATATGTATGTGTGCGTGTGTGTGTGTATGTATATACACAGCGACAAAATTTGTTGAAGACAATTCCAATTGTGTTAAGGAATCGGTTGAGAATGGAATTATATATCAAAGTAAAGCATCAGAAAGGAAAATCATGAAAGGAAGAAGGGAAAAATTTATCATTTATTCATCCTAAATGATGAAAAAAATTCAGGGAGTGAAGGTGTGTCGTGATCCCATTTCAATTTGGTTTTACTATATATGTTATTAGTAGTAAATAGAGGGAGGATACAAAGTTAACCATAGCGTAAGTTTGTAGAAGAGAATATACCTTGTGTTTATGATATTGCTAAGATTTACATTGTTTATTTTTATATGAATATAGAACAAAAGAACGCTGTTAAGTGCGTTGTACCTTCGGTACATGCTCGTAACAGGAATTAGTTCAAGCTACCCCAGACCATTAAATCACGCACTTTATATTGAAATTGGGTGAAATAGGTTTCCTCAGGGTCCCCTTATAACCCAAAACCACGGGTGGTGGCGGCGACACCGAAGATTATCATCATATGTACTGGAATTGATCTTGGCAAATTGGCAGCAGTAATTTAGTAAGAATATATTTCTAATTTATATATATGGAAAATTAAATCTGATGCTTAAAATTCTGAATCCAACATTGTTTAAAGATTTAAATACACAACATTGGTGATAGCATTAGGTATTCTTATACTGGAACCAGTGGTGGGATTTTTCTCATATGCACACATATTTAATTATGTATGTGTGTGTTTGGTTATACTTATATATGTATGTGTGTTTGGTTATACTTATATATGTATGTGTGTT
>NW_020868796.1:130167-132667 GCF_003789085.1 Penaeus vannamei
ACTCCTGTACACCCTGCAATTCTGAAGGATCCTCCAACGAGTGCTAACAAGTATGTGGTCGATCTCCTTGGCTGCGTTACCCGCATCACTGTACCATGTCCAGCGATGTGGGTCTGGGCGCTGGTACCAGGAGCCAGAAATCCTCAATTTCTGGGACCTAGCAAAGTCCCGGAAAAGGAGGCTATTCTCGCTACCGGCATCAGCTCCTGAACCATGGGGACCGACAGACATCTCATAGCCAGCTCGATCACAGCCAGATACCGCATTGAAGTCGCCCAGAACAATGCGAATATCTCGTCGGGGACATCTGTCTACCACAGATGTAAGTTTGGCGTAGAACATCTCTTTCACGTCAAGTTTACAAACATCGGTAGGAGCGTACACAGCAATAAGAGACATGAAGCCAAAAGACAGCTTCAATCTCAATACCATTATACGCTCATCAACAGGAGTAACCTCTACTACCGAGGGCTGGAGTCTGCTGGAGATGGCAATGGCTACTCCCTGGAGATGGTGGCCATCGCTGCGGCCCGACCAGTAATAGGTGTAGCCACCTACACAGGTCATGCCGCTGCCAGGCCTCCTCACCTCCGAGAGAGCAGCCACCTCAACTCTCAGCCTCCCCAGTTCCCTCGACAGTAGAGGCAACCGATCATCCTGACGCAAAGAACGGACGTTCCCGCCTGAGGTTCAACCTCTGGCAGTTGCCTCATATAAAAGGGGGTGGCGGGCTGTGTGCCCCATCATCCACCTGTGGGGTTCCCGAGGGCTTTCCCCCACAAGCTTCACTCTGGGCTGGCGGCCACCAGAGTGCAAGTGAGACGAGTAGTTCCCGTTCCCAGCCTGCGCTCCAGCAATCGCCCTCCCAGCAGGGCCCACAGTCCGTCTCACTTGCTGGGTGGGAGGGGCTTTTCCCCTCCTCCCAGCCTCTCCATTCATAAGAAGTACTGCCGATTGGTTATATCTGGGGGGAGGAGGACTGGCAAGGCCCAACTCCCCCGAGCCTCCCATTAACCCCAGGGGGCTAGGGGGCATGAATTGGTACAGGGACAGGTCGTGTCCACACACCAGTGGGCCATGACCCTGAACCTCTGGGGCCTCCTGCTGCTCAGAGATCCCCTTCAGTTTAGCCTGGAACCGCAAGGTACCCAGTTTCCATGGGAGGCCACGAGGAGGCACTGCAGGGAGTCTCGATGATGGAGAGGCTATGCATTGGCAGGGGGAGGCTTATACAGAGCTGCTCCCTTTTTCGCACGAGGCTAGCCAGCGGTGGCAGCTGTAAGCGAGAAGGCATGCAAAAGCTCTTAACACTAACTAGACTACCACTCCATCGCTTCACACCACCCTGCGCATGAAGCACCCACCCATATATATATATATATATATATATATATATATATATATATATTATATATATATATATACTATTATTATATATATATATATATATATATTATATACATTATATATATATACTACATATAATATATATATATATATATATATATATATATATATATATATATATATATAAACATATATATATATATATATATATATATATATATATATATATTATATATATATATATATAGAGAGAGAGGAGAGAGAGAGAGAGAGAGAGAGAGAGAGAGAGAGAGAGAGACATATATATGTGTGTGTACACATATGCTGATTTATTAACATTTTCGGTTGACTAATTTGTAATGGAAATGTTTTTGAAGGTTAAGTTAAAAGTTCATTGTTATCCCGAACAAAATTTTCTGTAAAGGACTGGTTTTCAGAAACTCAAATGATTTCAGTTTCTTGACCACAGAGCATCGTTTTAAAATCGCGAATGTTTTTCGTTCACATTGTTTCATACTTTGAATATGAAACAGTTACATCCAATGAAGTTGTAGTCTGAAGAAATTGAAGCGTATGAAAACCGTGACATTTAATATCTGCTGCATACCAATTTTATTTTGGGGAATTTTCATTTGTTCAAAAAAGTAGTTTTAAGGAACAGGAGATCATGGTGATCATCAACTAATTAAGAGCATCATGATACCTGATTATGATCGCGATGATTAAATCTGATGTTCATAATCATGATGGTGATGGTGATGACAGGAAATTAAAAAATGTGAACAAAGCTTCTGACGACTTTCTACAGACCCAACGCCTGCCACCTTGCAAACTCCGGCTTGAGTGTAAATATAAACTTTCCCTCGTAGGTGTCAAGAAGTAAGGGCGCAAAGCCGCCAGTGATGATATGTTAGTGCGGCGGCGAGGACTCGCGCAGTTTGGGTTGCTGTGACAAGGAATTCTCCAACGGAATTACTGCTGTAGGGAAACGGATGCTTTCTTTGGCACGGACGTTGCCATGGATTGTGTGGTGGCCTTCCTTTGCTGTCTTGTATACTGTGGGAGGGGAGGGCAGTGTGGCTGGACAGAGAGGTGGTCAGATTTTAAGAGAATTCACGTTATACATATCTGAAAGCAAGTGCTGTGAAATCGA
>NW_020868796.1:135266-147766 GCF_003789085.1 Penaeus vannamei
GATATCTGGGAGGGCAGCTCCACATTCCCTTCCTACAGGCTTGAGTGACCTGCAGAAAACCAGTGTTTTGTGTGGGAGGGCAGACGAAATGTATAAAGCACATTCGATATCTATCTAGTGTACGTGACATACTGTGTTATACAGCAATTACAGTGCCACATGATGCTAAAACATCAAGGTCTTTAAAAATATTCCAGCTGGATGATGAACTTCAAAAGTGAAAGATGATTTTTGAGTGTGTAACCCATACCGAAGTCAATACACCCATCACACACACCAGCTCTGAAGTGCACATTGCCCCAAATAGGGAGCAACATGAAAAAGGTCCTTGCTTTTGATTGGCCTTATGATATCTGAGATTCTTTAGTGATCTTCATAAGGGAGTTGAATGCCCAGGAATTTAGATTTTCTGATAGAGGGCATATCATTTTGAACAAAAATGCACAAGTTGATTGTTTGCCAGGGAAGGATAAATGTCAAAAAAAAGAATTCGTACATGTATCATATAACTTTATAGAATAGCTTTGATAGGCCCAGGAATTGTAATAGATGAAAAGGCTTTAATTTCATCAGTGTAGTGTATCAAGTCACATTGCCCTGCCTCAAAGTTATACCACTGATGAAAATAGAATTACTTTATCTTTTTAACAAATGAAAAAGAAATAGTAAAACTTTGTGTTAACCCTGGCCAGGTAATTGCTCAGCATTTTTGCATTCCATGTTTTGTATTACATATATACTGGTAATATTAAAATGAATGTCTGTCTGTATGTCTATTTACCTGATATATAGCCCTCATGCTGGCAGAATACTGATTAGATTTTACAGTAGCTATATTCACTTAATGTTTAGAATCAAGATGAGTATTCTGCCAAAACACATCCAAGGTTATTGATATTTTTTCCCATTAATGATGATTCTTTCCTTTTATCACCATCTCTTCTGTGGTTCTTAAAGCCTTCCTCCCTCTGCAGAACTGGATCAGCTGGGGTTTCAGCTATGAGTCGGAGACCAAGGACAACACGGTGATGCACATGACCTTCTTCTGCTCCGTTACGCTGTGCCTAGTATTTGGTGGCTTCATCTGGGCCTACATGCCTGATTACAGGTACAGATTTATTGAATTATTTATCTGATGTATGCAAATATTAATAGGGGTATGTCATTAGTTTTCTGTTATAGTTTGGAGGTTTTCCATTATTTTTTCTTCTCCCCTTTCATTTCTTAGTTTTTTTTTCTTTTTACTCTCCTTACCTTTCCTCGTATTTAAATCATGAAATAGGTTGTCTTGAGATGATCCAACAGTAATATGGTCTTCTGGCAAGTTTGGTGGCAATCATTTAAGCCTATAGTAGCCTTTGGAAGAAGAGTTACCTTAACGACAGTGTATTAAAATTGCTGGAAGAATTTGTGGTCATTATTCAGGTTGAAAGATAGTAATATTCCTTTGTTTATGATTGGAGTCTACTTCTTGTGAGCACTGCATTGTTGTATTTAAGTGTTGTGCAAGGGGCAGTGAACATGGAAAGTCATGTCTCATGATTTATTTTTCTTCGTACAAACATTTAATCTCCATTTGTTTACTGTCCTGTGGGTATATGATACTGAATTTTTCCATCCTATTAGCCAGGGTGCTAAACTGGGGGCATGTGAATTTTGGTGTTGGTTTGAGACTTGATTGCGTAGTATTTGAATTTATTTAATTTATTCCACATTTGGGTAGCTTGTTTGATTATTAACTAGCACTATTATTCCATAGTTTGAAACTAGTTTTATGTACTACCCTAGACTTACATGGACAAAAGTAAAAACAATGGTATTTCACCCTTTATCACAAATGATAACTCTTTTTGCCTCGTGTAACCAAATACAGAATTACAAATTATGGTATCTTGCTATTTATAGCTAAAGTATGTCCAAGCTATCAACATCTTGTGAAGTCATACTAGCAGCTAATAGGACAGGTGATGATTCTTTGGACATTCAAGGGAAGGTGTTTGTGACCATATTAGGCAGTCCATTAGGGATCTAGAAACATTAAATGGTGAAGACCCTTGCTTTAGGGCTTAGAGGTAAGTGTGGTATCAAAACTTCATGTTCTCAATTTCCCCAGGCTAAGGGAAGGGGAGATTCTTGCAGAAAGCCCTCTGACCAAGCCTTCACTGTTTCAGAATGGTTGACTGGGCACAGCGAGAGGGCTACCTGGAGCTGAGACGACGAGAGGCTGAGGGACTCCCTTTGATCGACCCGAACCTGGTCAGTGTTGACAAATTTGAGCTGCCAGAAGACGAAGAGCTGGGCGACACCGAGATTATCATCTAAAAAAGAAAACCTGTTTAGGAGAATAGTGTCATTTCTTTTGCTTCAGAGAGCATCTGAGATTCCCCATATTTGTGCCCAAACAGGTGTTAGTATTTATTGTAATTTTTACATATTTCCTTGCAGGTGTTATGGAATGCAAGAAATCCTTGGTGTCCATTTTGTAAATATCAATATGTTTAAATGAAATATATATGCACCACACAGTTCTTATCTGGTATTTTATTATCTTTTCCCCGACCATAAAATGTAAAAACCAACTCCTATTAACTTAACCCAGTAACGATGTGTCCCCCCACATGAGACCCGAAAAAAAAATTGCTTGGCATCCCGCCAGTTTGACGCTGTATCGGGACTCAGCAATCATCTGCTTCCATGCCGCAGTGTCTAAATTTCTATAAAACCCTCATGATGCCCAGGAATGAAACTATTGTGGCAGAGAATTTTTGATAACAAAAGAAAAGTACAAATGAGATGCTATACTATTTAACTGGAAGATTACTTTTAACCAGACAGTCATGTAAAAAAGTCATGTAAAAATGAACTCGCAGGTTTCGAACTAATTGGTCCTGTGCATCCTAATAGGGTCCACATTCTTTCATACAAAATACAGGCATTCTTCAGTGCAATAGTATATTACTTTCCTTAAAACTAAACCAAGTGATCTATTTTATACTAATAATAGTTTTAGCCTTTCAAAAAATTTAAAGAACATTAATGCAATAATTATTAGTTAAAACTAAAGTAAAATTTAGGAAAAAATTAATGAAAGGAAGAACATGTAGTCTGCACAAGAATTCTCTATCATCAATTTCCACCTCTTGGTTAATAGCTCTCAATACTGTTGACTGTTTAAACCTTTAATTTTCTCTACTCAATGCTTATAAACAGACAAGTTTCAAGACAAAATTATTATCAATATGAAAATAATTATATTAAATGTGTTGTCACCATGAAAGTTTAAACTGAACAATGTAAACCCAATGTCACTGTATTTAAGTGTTTTAAGTAGTATTGATTTATGGAAGGTGTCTACACATAAATCACTCCACATATGCTTAGCACCAAGTAGTTAATCAATAGATCTGGTGACCTTCAGTTATTTAATTGTTTTTTACTAATGCCATTAATATTGATGATACTATTTTAAATATGATTATTATAATGTAACTGACATTACTAAAAGCAATACAAGAGAAAGGAGAATATTTCTGAATTTCAAGGGGGAAAAAAAAAAAAAAAAAAACGGGCAAGATGGTCACCACTGAGGCTATTGCTATCACGACCCAAGTATTTTGGAGCCAACCGCATGTAAAGAAAATGAATAAACCAAATTCACAGTGGGGATAGCATGTACAGCCTGCAACAAAAGCGGTGACGCCTCGCTAGTCCTGGGCTCGGTGAGATCATGCCCTTCTTGCCTTGATAGGAGGCCCACGTTCAAACAACTAGGGCATAGTTAGGGTAGTTCGAATGAGGTGAGGGGAAAGTACGGAAATCAGGCGAAGAGCAGCAAAAATGACTGAAATATACATGGAGAGAGAGAGAGGGATCACTTTTATTCCTGTTTAGTTGTTAATTTAGTGGATATATTGGAAACCTGTCTTAAGAAATAAATTATCGTTCATTTCGAAAATGATTATCAAGAAATCTTATTACATCGTTTTATTCCAATTCCTTATCATATTTTCTACAAAAAAAAAAAAAACATTTAATATGAATACAGTTCCAACATATTCGTCAAACGGAAATATCCTACATTCATATATGAAGGATGTATATTAATATATGGCTCTGCATTATCCTAAGCAGCTACTCTTACTTATATCACCTGGATCCACTATTTTGATGATGGTAAATTTGATATGTTATTTGGAAAAGAACATATGACTAGTTAATACGACATTTTATTTCCAGATATTTACAATTATTTGTCAAAGTAACAAAATTAATAAGTAAAAGGCGGATATCGAAAGCAATGGGTTTCTTGAATAGTTTGGAGTGGAAAACACCGACAAGGTGTTGGGCACCAGCCGCTGAAACGACAAATAAAGGAGTATAGTCAAGGTTAAGGGAATATCCCCTTAACCTTGGGTAAAGTGAAGTTTGACTCGAACTTTCGCGGGGTGAGTGAGCAAGCGTGAACCGGGAAAGGGGTTTGCTGGGAAGTGCCCAGGCCTAAAGACTCAATAATTTGATACTAAAAGATATATTACTAGTACAAGTTTCGCACCTGCATCCTATATACCCCACCATTATATTAATGCACCGCTGCACACATTCATTGTTTTTCTTTTTACAACATTCATTTTCACCAAGTTTCGGAAATATAATAAATTAGGCCGACTGACAATGCACTTTAAATTAATTTGTATCTCAAAAATAACAATGCTATGATAGGCATTAATACTTTCTGTAAGTATATGATTGCATGGCGCAAAACCAAGTGGCCCATCACACTCAAGTTGACCCCAACCATGCTTCGCGATTCATGAACGAGACTGGGTCACGGTTCGTAGATACCCAAACGAAATAGGAAAACAAGGGAATTGATACCTATACCTTTACAGCCCATTACCCTCAGTTTTGCAGCCAAAGCCATTTATTAATGTTTGGTAGCCCAAGAGGCTCTATCTTAGACGATGCATTATTCACACCCACAAGTATTACCCACAGTGTGTGTGTGAGAAAGAGGGGAAGAGTGAGTGAGAGGGAGAGAGGGGGGGAAGAGTGAGTGAAGTAGAGAGTGAGAGTAGTGAGTGAGAGGGAGAGAGGGGGGGGAAGAGTGAGTGAGAGAGAGGGGGAAGAGTGAGGGGGAAGAGAGAGAGAGAGGGGGGGTGCAGACACTAGCCTCAATAAGATGGGACTGAAACAGCCAAAAACACTCCTTGCTTTGTCTAGCGAATCAATCATCCCCTTCCTCCCCCCCCCTTCCTAACTATGTTCAGGCTGTTTGAACGTGGGCCACCTTTCAGGGCAAGAAGGGCAAGATCTCTCCAAGCCCAGGTCTGGCAAGGCGACTTCACTTTTGTTGTTGGGTGTACTTGCATGCCATCCCAGCAGTTCAGGGTAATAATATACTCAGGTTTTCTTGCAAACTGCGGAAATTGTGTGTGCAGTAATTTACCAGTCATTCTCACTTGCCTGACCCCCAACCTGTTGATCCTTTCGGAATCCCTTACCTTTTCCTTTGGCAACTTATTCTTCCTCAGACACACATCCTCCATTTGATCTAATCGCCCTAATCCCTTAACTTCTTCCCATTCTAACCCTTACCTTGTACTACACACCACCAGCTCCCCCTCTCTACACTTCACTACCGAAACACCCTCTGATAATGTTAAACCTCTTCATTAGCTTATTCCCAACCCTTTTTACCTCTTTACTTTCCTGTAGTTCTGTAGTTCTATATGACCTTGATGTCTAGCACATTTTTGTTATAATCTTCAACCATTTACCAGTATGTTCTTAGAACTGCAAGGCATTTAAAGTTAGGGTTGGGTTGGATTGGATTAGGTTGTTTTTTGTAGAATTCAAACAGTTTCATATTTATTGTAAATCTACACAACTTTCTTACATTGCCATAATTTATCTGAAGAATGGCTGATGGCCATACTTCAAAAGAACTATAATATGAGCAAGTGACAGAACAGAACACAAGGATTCACAGTGGCTTGTGGGTGGGTTGTATGTGCAGTATCTTGACAACAGGATGTTCACACGCTCCACAAAGCATGTTCAATGGATCCTGTGACCTGTAATATTAGTACATTATTTCTAAAGCATTGAAAGATTCTTCATACATCTTAATACAAATTCATCAGAATTTTCGGTGAAGGTTTGTCGTCAAGACACTCAGTTGGTGATGCATAATTTGTCATCATTTCTAGCCATTCCTATAGGAACAATATAATTTCCTCTCAATAAACACTACAAATGATGTATTTCCACTTCAGGGTAAGACCCTACCTTGCTTACTTTGGAGTACAATCTTCCATTTTTCTGTGGTCATCTCAGCCAAGGTACACCAATGAGCTTAATTCACTAGGTACTGCTGTGCTCATATTCATACCTGAAAATAAATTAAACTAATGAAATGTTAACATCTAACTTCTCATCTTACATTTACTATATGCAGTTGTCAGATATAGGTATTCAAAACTCAACATAGCCATCTGTGTGGTGCATGGTGTCTCATCATTTTCAGTAATACACTAATGAAACCATTTATAAAACTTTTGAAAGATTTTAAAGAAAAGGAAGGAGGCTACATACCTTGCCAAACTTGCATTAAGCTCAAAGTGCCTTGTGGCTTTGTTGTACATGCATTCTTCCTCAGCAAGATGCACCCACATTCAACTGCATATTCAGATGACCTGTAAATGTATTTCTATTAATTTTAACCTCTAAATGAACTTCATTATCTATTACGAGTAACACTCAGAATTTTCGGTGTAGGATTGTCGTCAAGACACTCGGTTGGTGATGCATAGTTGGTCATCATATCAAGCTATTTTTCAATGTTTTAGGAACCTAGTAGTTACTCAGCTCTAAACAGTAGTTGTTACCATAAAGGATTGAATTAATGCAAACAATGGATTCTTACCTTGCATGCATTCCAGCACAATTATGGTCTTTTATAGGCATGCGAGTGTAGGTGCACTGATGACCCATTTCACTGGCAGTAATGCAATGATCAGCATCTGAAGATATACAAGGTTGTCAAAAATACTCTCATTCCACTCCATACAAATATGATATAAAGTTATCAGATATAGGTATTCAAAACTCAACATGGCCATCTGTGTGGTGCATGGTGTCTCATCATTTTCAGTGCTATACAATTGAAATTCAAAATGAAGATATACTGATTAGGATTATTAAAAAGTGAAAGTACAAAGGCTACATACCATGGTTAAAGCCTGCACAATATGCACAGGTTTAGGAAAGTTCACAATGACTTGGGTTTGCTGTATAAGAAACCTTTGACAACTGGATGTTTGCCAGTTCTCCTGCACAACAAACTGATGTAACCTGCAAGAGTATTCAAACATTAATTCTAGCCTCTAGACAGGCATCAATATTACTACTCATCTGTAAACTCAGAATTTTCGGTGTAGGTTTGTCGTCAAGACACTCGGTTGGTGATGCATAATTGGTCATCATATAAAGATATTTTTCAATGCTTTAAGAACCTAGAAGCTACTTTGCTCTTTACAACAATGAAATTATATTAATATTTCAAGGAAAAAAAAAAAAAAAAAAGCAATTTTCTTACCTTGCTTGCCCTCCAGCACAACCACTTGGTTCTTCATAGGCATTTCAATTTACTATACTGCTGAGCTTGTTTTACTGGCAGCAACTACTGCTATCTTCATATCTAAAATGACACAGGGTTGTTAAAAATTGCTCACATTCCACAGCATACATATTTAAGATTGAAATCATCAGATATTGGTATTTAAATCTCAACATAGCAATCTGTGTGGTGCATGATGTCTCATCATTGTTTAATTTTAACATTTCTGCCTACAAGAAAACAGGATTTTAGGAATTCTTACCCTCCCCCCCCAAAAAAAAAAAAAAAAACTGCAGATTATACCAAAACTTACTTTATGCAAACTGCAAACAGTTCCATCCTTAGGCTTCTCTAACAGCACCTGCAAATAATGAATGCACGGTAAGCTTGAATCCATAATACATTTTACTAAATCCTAATTCTTTACAAATTCACATATCAAGGTTATTCTACAAAATTTAAGGAACTCACCTCAGACTTTTCTTGTGCTTGAAGACCGGCCCACTGGCTGCTGCGTTCCTCTTGCAATATCCAGGACCTGTTAAGTTGTACTTTTTAATTATACTGCATAAAGGGCAGCCAAATTCTGCTCTCATTTCAACAATGTAATAATGAAGATATTCAAGACTTAAAAAGTATGAAATGTGAAAATACTTACCTTTCGTCCTTGGGTCCTTTATACAGACTTAAATGGAGCCTTGGTTCATATTCCACCTCAAAAGCTTATGGTATGCTTAGAAAATAGTTAATGCATTTTAACCTATTTTGAGGAGCACAAGAACCTAAATACGTGTGGAGGAAATTTATGTATGATTCACAGTTGGCAAGGGGGAAAAAATTCCAAAACCTTTAGCAGTAGTCCATTGTGATTGCAAAGTGGTTACACCTTTATGCAGGCAAAGCTACACATACCATGGCATTGTGTTCTGGCAGTAGGTGAAGACTTGTTTCTGATGAGAGAATACATTTGTGCCCACACTGGGGACTCCCTTTCCTGAACTGGACCCATGTTTTGAATTTATTTCTTAGCACTTTTTCCAAGAGCCAAATCAAAACTAGGACATCTACACCAATTTCCCTTTTGAGGTCAAATGAGATGAGTGCATAATAATCGCGTTTTATTAACCCCCGATGGAGTAAAATAACATTCCGATTTTTGTATTTTTTTTATTAATAAAGCCCAAGAGCTTAATAATAAACAAAAGTTTATCGCCTCCTGTGCAGCTGGAGGGAGTTCTGTGTGAGCCAGCGTGCACGACGAGAGCCTCCCTTGGTGTGCGAGTAGCCAATACCACGGCCCAGACCACGATGTCTGCGTCCCGCAGCAGTCTTGCCACGCAGCTCACGGTGCTTGTGAGAGGCATCGCATATCCAGTTAACCGAAGGGTCTCTACGGATGTTGTCGTGGTGGGGATCAAGGAGGATGGCTTCGTAATATTTGAAGGTGGAGTCTTGGGCAACCCAGTAGCTGTTTAGCAGACGCAGACTCCCCAGCCTACGGCCCACACGTTCCTGCAAGAAAATATTGCCTTACCTCCTTGCTCCCTTCAAATTCTTTCCAGAGACTAAATTTTAGCTTCCCCTCTCTCGATAGTTATACCTTTAACAAATTGCATCTTACACCTTGAATTTTGTCTACATTAAAATGGAGAGCAGTGCACTGATACGGGGAAATGGACACCGCTATCTTACAGACCACAAGAAATAGAGTAATGACCATGAGTACAGCAAGAGCAGCCTCATTTACTGCAAAATGCAAAATACTCGCTGGGGATTAACAATGTAGCAAAGGTTAGGCTGTGGTTTTTGGGTTCACATGATGCGCTGGTTTTGGGACCATCTCTGGAGGGCGTTCTAAATAATTCCCAAAAATTGATATTCATGTTACTCAATGACAAGATTAATCACAATCAACACAGGACAACCCTACTCACCTCTGCCAGTGCTTGCAGGCTGCGCACAGGCTTCAAGTGGTTCACACCATGGCTCTTGGGCTTGCCATATGTGCAACCCTTGGCAACAGGGCGCTTGCGGCCTCCACGGCGCACACGCATGCGGTAAATTACGAAGCCTGGGAAAATAAGAACACAGTAAATACCTAAATAATCCTACCGTATTGCACTCAGGCTAAAATGTACTCAGCAATTTTGGTGTAGATTTGTCGTCATGACACTCGGTTGGTGATGCATAGTTGGTCATCATATTAGCTTCTATAAATTTCAAGTTTACCCCAAAAGCCCTTCCTACGCGAATCCAGCACTATCAACCCGACATCCTGGTAAACACTCGGATCATACCTTGCTTGGCCTTGTAGCCGAGCCTCCTAGCCTTCTCTGGGCGAGTGGGCTTCGGGACACGGACGAGCTTGTTGAGCTGACGGTACTGCCAGGCTCGCACGCGGAGCAGGAAGCGCATCACATCGCTCTGCTTCTTGCGGTAGATCTCTTGCATGTATTTGTAAGCCCCCATTGTGGTGCGTTTCTAGGGCCTGAAACGGAGGGCAGAGGGGATGGTTGCAGACAATGAGCCTAGAAGCCAAAACACCTTAAAACAGCCTTAAAACTATCAGGTTCATCAGAATTCCCTGCACAAATCCCAACAATTTCCCTCACTCCAAAGTACCTGTAAAACAAAAGGCATAATTACAACACATCTACAGGCAGGTGCACCGTGGAAGTTCAGAGATTACTTCTGTCGGCCTTCGGACGGCACAAGACAAACACGGGAGCCGCGCCGCCCTTCCCAGCCACACTATTCCCCGCGGTTTGCTTCGCAGCCGTTGGCAAGAAAGCCCCCGTCACAGGGCGAACGACACCACGTCTACGGCACTATCCTCGCAAACTCAGTTGTGCAATCTTGATCCTTAGGTTTGCATTTACAGGAAAACGGGTTAGTCTCTGCGGTGTGGCAGCCGCTGCGCTCGGACGAGTGGATGTGGGAGGTAAAAAAGAGTAAGGCAAATAATGCGAAGACCAAGGGAAACCGTTCCTTCCCGAAGCCACCTGAGGGCACATCCGAGGGGGGGGGGATGCAGCACTTGGAGGGGGCTGGGGATGAAGCCCCGGGTCGGGACCCCCTATGGGTCAGCGGGGGATTTCGACGGACTTCCCTGCGCGGCCGGAGTCACGGGGGCGGCTTCGGAGGCGCGGTCGCTTCGTGAACATTCCCAACACTCCCTCGCACTTTCTGCAGCGGAACGTGACCAGATTCCCGCACAAGAAACGCGTGACCGAGACGGAATACCTGCGAGGCTGACGGAGTGATCTCAACGTTTCTCCGACTTCGAGTAAACCGAGCGATTCCTTCCGCACTTCCCGCAGGACCTCCGGCGCCGCGAAAAGACTGAAGAAATGGAGGCCACAGACCTGCGTATTTCGTTTCTTGTCTGAGTACTTTTGGCAATACTAATTTAGACAGCCGCACTATATATACAAAGGAAAGTATAACAGAATTATTGACTAGAGTTCGTACATGTCGGGGAAGTTAATAAAATTGTGGGGACGTCACAGGTTGTGCTTTAATTGAAATTCAAAAGTTGTCCCTATAGTCCACAGACATCGTTGTCTCGGACCGTCTCGAATGCAAACAATATTGTGAGCTTTCTGCAAAAGACAAAATGCGGGGGTTTGGAAGGTTAGGTTAGGTTACGTTAAGAAATTTCGTCGGGATTTCGGCAACATGACACACCCGGCGGCGCCGGAATCTCGTTCGGATTATGCATTTTCTTAGCAATTTTCACTTTAAATCCACTATTTCTTCCACGTGTCGCCCAAGATGGAAGGGGAGAGGAGAAAAACAAACAGACAGGCGCGGCTGTCTTACTCACATCTACCGTACTTTTTAACGGCTCGAAATTCACACACACAGCCTGTGTCACTTTGAAAATAAAAACCTTAATCCTCGGAATTCTCTTTAAAAAGACACTTGACGAAAAATAAATCCGAAAACCATCTTTGACACGACCCAAAACACAGCCCCACATGGCCCCTTATTTCGCCCGTTTCCACCTCATATCCTTCCCTAAATTCCTCACAAACCCCGCCATTCCGCCCCCACGAACTCCCCTCCGCCGCCCTCATCCCTCCACGACGCCGCCACGGCCGCCCAAACCGCCCAAAACCACGGAATCCCCGGCGGGAAGACCTCACCTGGCCCCGACTCGAGACTGAAGAGGGCGAGGAAGGCGGACACGAGGCGACGAGGAGAGGAGGACTGGGCCGGCGGTTCTTTCCGGAAAGGAGGCGGGAGGTTTGGGGTTTATTTGCGGTTCGGTTTCTGTTTGTCTGATTAGGGTGGGGGTTTTGGTTCTCTTTTTGGATTTTGGGATGGGGTTCCAGCGAGGGTTCGTTTTTGGGGGGTTGGATGTGTAACTGTGTATACTGTACATGTACATATACACAAACATACACACAAATATACATACATGTATATATATATTATATATTATATATATAATATATATATATATATATATATATATATATATATATGCATATCTATATATGCATATGCTATATCTATATATATATATATGTTATGTGGGTCATTGTTACCCCAACATAAATCTTCGTTATTACTTTACTCTAGTAAGTTTAATCAAAGGTTATCTCAGATAGTTTCAATAATATTTTTGTTCATTAAAACTTCAGATCAGTATGGCATCATTCTGATTCATCATTCACTATTTCTGGAAACCTTAAAATGAATTAAATTACTCTATTTCACATATATCTCGATATCACTGATATTTTCACTCATATATATCATTATTCTTCAAGACATAGGTTCTTATTTAATAGATATTGTATTTCTCGTGTCGATGTACTCCAAGTGATTTAATTAGTATAAGTGTTGTTTCTTTTTGTTTCGTGTACCACTGTGT
>NW_020868796.1:149573-154573 GCF_003789085.1 Penaeus vannamei
TGTGGTGTGTGCATGTGTGTGTGCATATGTATAGATTTACCTGTGTGTGTCTAGCACGCATATGCACTTATATATATATATATATATATATATATATATATATATATATATATATATATATATATATATATATATATACGCTTATCATCTTCCCTTACACCTGTCCGTGTCGGCCTTCGCGCTAACGAGACTAGACACCTGACGGAAGTAGAACACACGAAACCTCAAGCAGACCGTGTTGTCCTCGATGACCAGGTCGCTCAAGTCACGGGTGGAGGTGGCGAAGCTGGGTCGGAGGTCACCGTCGCGGTTGAAGGTCATCACACGCAGTCCGTCTGGAGGCGCACACATGCAGACACGCACATACGGTAGAAAAAAAAATATTGAAATAGAGACACTTTCGAAATCCCTCTGGATACATACCTACTTTGAGTTCGAGCAAATGAGAGGTTCATTATTAAATTTCGGCAACATTAGACAACCAAAGCATGAAAATTCTACCCGGTTGATATCAAAATCAGAATTCTGGCTTCATCCGGATGGACTCCATGATTGATATAAGAGATGTTAGTAGAATACATATTATCCACATAAGTGGATAATATATTGCAAGACTAATGATTTGTAATTTTGGGGAACGGGTACTGTGCATGTTCATTAAAATTTTTGTGTTAGAAAAAGATTGATATATAAGGTTTAAATGCAACCAAGACAACATTCATTTCTTCGTTACTATTTTTTGCATTCCTTTAACGTTATCTCTCTCTCTCTCTCTCTCTCTCTCTCTCTCTCTCTCTCTCTCCTCTCTCTCTCTCTCTCTCTCTCTCTCTCTCTCTCTCTCTCTCTCTGTGTACATGTCAACGTAAGAGGTTGGTGCGTAAACTTTTTGGCTTTGACATGTTTATTGAAAAAAAATAAATACATCTCAGAGGGATGAGGTAACTTAGGTTATCCTCAGCCCTTAACAAGTCTCTCTGTGGGCTCACAATTCATATACAAAAGTTAGGTATAATAACATTTAAGAATATATACAATACTTGAATTACAATAATACAAGTATTCAGAGTCACTGGCTCACAAATCGGTAAAGTGATATAACACTTCCATCCTCATCCAGATAAGTCCCCTCCTGGTCTTACACAATCATATACGACGCACATAAACTGTAATAAGCGTACAGAGAAGAGAAGAATCAATTGAGTGGAATGTTTGTTTCAAGAGAATGAAGCCTAACATACGCCAGTCATCCGCAGCATAGTAGAAGACATTATAGTCTCAGCAGGAGTAACAGCCTACATACTTGTGCAGTTTCGCCAGGTATCTTTATGATATTGGTGCAAACTGCCTGTACCTCACACAAGATCTCGAATACCTGACCATTCCTAATCATCCATACGGCCTGTTCAGGTAAACCTGTTATCTCTGTATTTCTATGTGTCTGAAGCGTAGGACACTGTAATATATAGTATATCAATGTATGCGATCTAGGTAAACTACACACCCTGCATTGTTTATCTTGTCAGCTTGCTTGAACTCCTAACTCCCAGTAGTATCTATATCCAAGCCTGATCCTCATATACACACTGTATTTCCATTTACTCTTGCCCTTCCCACAAGGAAAGTCCGTGTTCATCGCTAAATGCATACAGTGCCTCAAAGCATCGCTTCTCTCAATCGCTTCGTCCTTCCTGGCCTCGTCACAGTCTATCCTCCTGATATTGCTCTTTGCCTGTTTAAGAGTTCGCACGCACTGAATGTCTACCTCATGCTTCCTGGTCGCCCCCTGGCAATCTAAGCAACAGCTTCATTAAAGGTGACACACGTGCAAGGGATCCACACAAATTTAACCACACGTCCCTGACCTCGCGACCAATGAGCTATCAAACGAAACTCGCCAATTATATGGTCAAACACAGGGTTCTTGCTGTTAAATGAGTCCAGTGCTCCCCTGCTGTCCAAAGAAATAACATTCATTATTAATGATCTCAATCTGCTTAAGCGCCGTCAGTATTGCCCATAGTTCAGCTTGTGTTGAAGATATGTGATTACTAAGTCTCATCCCAGTGCTTGTAGTGACCACCCCACTCCCAGTGAACTGTTTGACGATGACTCCACGCCCAACTCAGCCATCCTCCAGGACTGACCCATCACAGTCAACATGGGCAATATCAAATCGTGTTAGACTATCTATTTTATGGTTGTACGTTGCTTTAAGTTGACCTGGCTCATACATGGATTTATTCATAGAGAGAGGGTCTACATCTATGTTAATATCCTGATCCTCCCATGGCGGCACCTTGGGAGGTGTCATTAGAATGACAATAATCCTTAGGTTCATAATATTAAATGCTATTTCTCAGTTCCTTCATACATCCTCGCTTGCCTTGCCTATAAAATGATCTTATGTTGATAAAACCGCTGGCCATATCTCTCGCTAATTTCTTTCCACTGGCCCCTCTCATTAACCTGATGGCCGCCATTGCACTGATCTCTCTCACTCTCTGTGCAATGCTTTGCAATCCCATCTTTGCTCTCATTATACCTATTCTGGTATCCCTCTGACACCCGAGGATTTTCTCATAGCTTCATTCTGCATGGTTTCAAGTTTTCGGAGTTTCCCTTGACAGGCCATGGAAAGTGCTAGTGCTTTCTCAATACTTTCTCTCTGTTTATCGTTTAAATTCTATATATATATATATATATATATATATATATATATATATATATATATATATATACACATATATATATATATATATATATATATATATATATATATATATATATATATATATATATATATATATATATATATTATATATATATATATATATATATATATATATATATATATATATATATATATATATATATATATATATACATATATTATAATACATATATATATAATATATATATATATATATATAATATATATATAATATATATATATATATGTGTGTGTGTGTGTGTGTGTGTGTGTGTGTGTGTGTGTGTGTGTGTGGGTGTGTGTGTGTGTGTGTGTGTAGTGTATATATATATATATATATATATATATATATATATATATATATATATATATATATATATATATATATATATATATATATTTATATATATAGGTGTGTATGCGTGTGTGAGCGTGTGTGTATGCATGTATGTATGTATAGATTTTTTTTCTTTCTTTCTTTCTTAGTTAACAATAAATATTTTCATAAACATAGTTCCATAGCAAAGAAAGAAAGTCGAAATAATTTGTCCTGAAACGTAGGCTGCAGAGAGC
Source organism: Penaeus vannamei (assembly GCF_003789085.1). Taxonomy (NCBI): domain Eukaryota; kingdom Metazoa; phylum Arthropoda; class Malacostraca; order Decapoda; family Penaeidae; genus Penaeus; species Penaeus vannamei. The sequence continues at coordinate 152,857 of NW_020868796.1, forward strand.
GGGAAAAAAGCTCGCTGCCAAAGTTCCCAAAGCGCCAAGTGTAACAGCGACGGGGGTCAGCAGCTGTTGCCTCATGCCGCCCGCGGGGAGGTGGTCTGTCGGGCGTCTGCTGATGAGGAAAGGCCGACTCGGCGCCCCGGAGGATACCGCTGGCCGGGCCGAGGAATTTTCGAGTTTCCGTCCGACTTCGTGTCGCTCGGAGGCCCTCGGTGCCCCGGCCGGCTCGGCATCATTAACCAAGGGGGAATCGGCACGTGATTCTGGAATCTGTAAACATGCTGGTATTTCTGTGATGATATGACGATAGGGTTTATATTTTGGGGGTACTATATTTTTAAAAGGTGAAATTGGGTGCTGAAGGTCTTTCAATTATACTATAATCCTGTTCTTCTAGCACTGCTTGATACAAGAGTGTGAACTCATCAGTCCAATAAATTCCTAAGATTTCTTTTTCAATGAGTAACGCCTAAGAAGCAAACGTTCAGTTTTTAAAAGATTATAATTCAAATTGGAGTGTCTCAGCTGGCGTCCGCAACACATCTTCCTGGCCTGGCTCCAAGTGCCCCAGACTGGCTCCAGACACGTCGGAGGGAGGGAAAGGGTGCAGGAAACCCCGCGACCTAAGACTTAAGTGGGAACTCAAACATGAGGGACTTCTTTGGTATGACTGAAGCGTCTTTCTATCTTTGCAAATGTACACAAGCAGACGAGTGCATGAACGCATGCCACATTCTCCGAACACAGCGCTGCCCTCGTGGTTACGGACGTGGAAGTAAGTTTTCAACTAATTCTCCGTGTTGCAAGACATTCTAAGCCGTTGGTGCTGGGACTCTAACGGCTATTACCAGGCATGTAACTTATGACCACTAATTCCTTTTTAAATAACTTTGAGGTCAAACGCGTGCAATAAACAAATAATATATCCTGAAGAGCTTATGTGCCACCTGCAACGTGAGGCTGAGCACGTCGCGCCGGCCGCCTCTTGGCAAAAGTCCAAGAGCATCAGCCATCCTAAACCTCCCGCCGGTTACGAAGGCTGGAGAAGAGCCGCTCGAAGCAAGTCTCGGCACTTTCGACACCGCTGAATTATATCTTTGTCACCTGCTTGAGAGTAACAGTGCGAGGTTACGACACTGATATCGAAACAGGAATTCGGGGAATCCAGGAGAAAAATGATAGCAGCTCTGCATCTCGACCGCAAGACAGAGAAAGGGAAAATACGACGCAAGCCTGAACGGGAATCAGGTTTCATTTATATCAGTAATGCTGTCGTTCGTAGCTTGGGTTATCAGTGCTGTTTGTCAGGAATTGTTGTGGGGATATATTAAACGGCAATGAGTACAAAAAAAAACAAAAAAAAAAACAAGCATATCCTTTTCGAAATCATAAGAAGACTGGTTTGGATGTGCCTGGAGGTCCTTGTACCAGTATGAAAAATATAAAAGAAACGTTTCCTAAACGTCGAATACTGCTTACAAACAGCCTCTGGGATGAAACACCTTCAGTACTTGGTTTTGCGCCATAATGGTGACAGACTTACACTCAGAGCAACACCTAAAGGGGGGGGGGCTAAGATGAAAGGGATGCAGCAACACCATAACTCACGCTGTTATACACAAGATCAATTATACATAGTTAACCGTTCAGCGGCGCCTGCTGAGAGCATGGGGATGGGAAGACTTGCAAACCCACACCATCTTTGCCTTTCTCTCTTTCT
>NW_020868796.1:204954-207454 GCF_003789085.1 Penaeus vannamei
GATTTCTTTGCGCATTTCGCGTCTGCTCGTGCGCTTCACTTTCCTATTTTTTTTTTTCTTTCCGTATCCCCCCTTTCCTTAATATATACACGTCTTTTCGCAGCTATTTCTCAACTAATTTCTTCCCCCCGCCCTCTGCTGCCCTTCCTCTTTTCTCCGGCTCCTCCCCCCTTCACCCTCCTGCAGTTCGCCGACCAATCGCTCGAGTGACGACCACGAGGCGCCCAACTACCACGACCACCACGACCACCCCCAGACCTCGTGACCCGCTAACGGCTCGTTCCTCTTCCCATCGTCGTCGATAATGCTATTGAAGGTGAGGCTATAGCTCTTTCCTGTAAATGTTTATGCTCATATTTTCAGTTATATCTGCATTTAGTGATGCGAATTGCGTGAATCCCTTTGCCGATGTATGTCGAATGAGCGGAGAAGACACTCTCCGTCTTTTCGTCTCTGTTTGTTTGTCTATATACCCGTCTCCTTGTCTCTCTTCCGCCAAACACTTGTCATTCACGCCCCTGGAACTCCCCTCAGCTTCCAAGCCAGAGGCTGTGATTGAGGAGCGCCAAGGCAGACAGTTGCGACGCCCCAACCTGACAACGCAGCGACCTGCACCGACCACGACCACCACAACCACCACGACCACCACCACTCCTCGACCCAAAGATGAGCCAGAGCCATCGTACACCTTTGGATTCACGACTCCCACTCACGGCCACTCGGAGACGGGTCTTCCTGACGGCTCCAAGAAGGGCGAATACTACTGGGACGCTCCCGACGGCTGGAGGCGCATCGTCACCTACGTGTAGGTTCCGTCGCTCCCTCGTCGAAGGGGCTGGGGGTCACTGGCTTTCGTGTTTTAGGCCAGACTGTCAGGCTGTTAGATTCAAGCAGTCGCTGGCCTGTTATTATTGAAATAATTTTCCTCTTTATATCACATGGATCATATTTCATAATTCCTTACACCCGCATTTGCATCCCCATTACCGCAGTGCCAACGAGAGGGGATTCTTCCCCAAGATTCGCCGCGTGAGGATCCCCACCACCACCCCGAAGCCCCCGCCAGTGACCGAGGACCGAGGCAAAGGGCCCGGCGGCAAGGGCCGCCAGAGGTGCCCGCGATCCCGGGCAACAGGCTGTCCTTATTGTCTTTCTACACAACAGCCAGGTAATACAACGATCCAAGCTGTAGAAAGCACACGCGTGAGGGAAGTAAGAATCTAGAATAGGACACCGCGCCACACCATTTAACCCCAACCTGGACCAAGAATGGTCTCGAAGGATTGAACTACATTGGGAACGCCACCACCGAAATGGGCACCAAGAGACCGGGCCAGTTCGGTACATTCTGGGGCCTCGGGAGACGGCTACGAGCACAAGGAAACACCCACTTATGCCGGCACTGGATTTCCTACCGACCCCAGGACGCCCCGCTGCGCCAGCTGGAAGACGGCCGAGTACGGGCAGGCGCCTTCATCATCCCCAAAGGTAGGACGAGGACGCGTCACGCCCGCGGCAAGGGCTCGACCGGGTGTGTTGCTGACGCGGCCCAGATTTCTTTGATTGTACGTTTCATGTTATTCTCTTTCTCTCTCTCTCCTCTCTCACTCTCTCATTCTTTCTCTTTCTTTCTCTCTCTCTCTCTCTCTCTCTCTCTCTCTCTCTCTCTCTCTCTCTCTCTCTCTCTCTCTCTCTCTCTCTCTCTCCTCTCTCTATATATATATATATATATATATATATATATATATAATATTATATGTGTGTGTGTGTGTGTGTGTGTGTGTGTGTGTGTGTGTGTGTGTGTGTGTGTGTGTGTGTGTGTGTGTACATGCCCGTGTTGTATGTTTATACATATACATACACACACACACACACACACACACACACACACACACACACACACACACACACACACACACACACACACACACACACACACACACACACACACATATATATATATATATATTATATATATATATATATATATATATAATATATATATATATATATATATACATATATATGTGTGTGTGTGTGTGTTTACACATAAATTCACATATGTACGTATACATGTACGTCTGACATTTATTTTTCTCTGTGATGCAAAAGTATATCCCTAACGGCCTGGTCCCTTTGCAGCCTGACGAAGAGCGACGCAACACAGAGAAGAGGATACTGAAGTGGCTGGAGGAGAACAGAGAGCGCCTCAGCAATCCCCTGTGATGGGCTGTTTGACGCCGCCCCCGCCCCTCGCCCTTGGCCCATCGCCGGGGAGGGGCCATGTAGTGGACAACGAAGGAAGAATTTCAACATCATGATTCAGTGTGTTGTCTTGTGCTGTCTGTGACCGCTTTTTCATTATTTTTTATCATTATTTTCCTCGCGAGCGTTGGTTTCAAGAGAATATAGACGTCAACTGAAAACCTCCATAACGTCGGTTTGATCCTCTGCTGTTTTTTTGTTTTTTGTTTTTTTTAATCGTCTGATGAAAAAAAAT
>NW_020868796.1:217454-234954 GCF_003789085.1 Penaeus vannamei
CCACCAGACACCCAAAAAGGGCCTATAATAATTTGGGCTGGATCAAATATTATTGGTACCACTTGAAATATACTTCGACCCATATCAGAGTACAAAATGGTCAATACCAGACAAATTTTCTCCTGCATTATGCCTGCTAGACGTACCCAAAGGTTGGTCCCACCCAGTGCTGATAAAAAAATATTCGTTTGGTACTACTTGAAACAACGTTTAGAGACTAAGGGTTATATAGCACTATAGAAAGGTCATACACCACTATGGTAAAGGATTGTGGCAAAAAGGGGTAAAATGAGTTAATGCTAAGGATAAAATGTGTCAGATATTACTGGTTATAGAGCATTGTAGGATAGCATAGTAGTGAATAGGGTAATGGGGAAGTAAATGAAGCAAAGCAGAGGTCAGTAAAAGAGGAAAGTGTTAAGGCAGACCTGGCCAAACTACGGCCCGCGGGCCACATCCGGCCCTTTGTGCGTCCCTGTCCGGCCTCTCGGATATATATAATTTATTAAATATCTGATTTATTAAATATATAATTTATTGAATATATAATTTATTGAATATATGTATTTATTAAATATATAATGAACTAAATATATAATTTAGTGTATTTTCCAGTGAAAGAAAGTTGAGCAGAATTAAGTTCGAGTTATCGTTGGTGTGGCCCTCTGACACAATTTAAGTTTCTCATGTGGCCATTTGTAATAATTAATTGCCCACCCCTGTGTTAAGGGCATAGGTCGACTTGATTAAATGGAGAGTATCTGTGGATGAGGAAGGATGAGGCATATTGTTTAAGGATAACTGATAAAAAAGCCATTATAAAACAATCAATGGGTAATGCAGGTAGAGATGGCTGTTGGAGAAGAATCCAGGGAATGAGATAAGGAGACTGTGGAAGGTGGGAACATATCAGGAAGAATGTCAAGAGGGGAAGGATCCAGAAAAGGACACTTATGACATAAGGGATTCACTTGAGCATCTAGGTGGGAGTGGTAAGGTTAATGGGGAATGAAAAGGGAATGGTGCACATGAAAAAGGAGAGGATGGGGTGTGTTGAAAGAGAGTGGAAGGAAGGGGGTAGGGGGAACTAAAGGAGGATTATGGATATTGGCAAATACTCTGAATATAAAGGAAATAGAATTAGAGGGATTGAGGGGGGGGGTGAGGGAGCAGAGCATTGTCTTGGGTCATGTTTAGGAAGTTTTGGATGTCTTCAAGAGTTTCTGGAGGAGAGTTAGGTGGGGAGAAACAAAGGTTCTCTTGTAATGAGAAGAGGTGATAGATGTCTAAGGATTATAGGAAGAGGAGGGTGAATTAGAGGATGTGGTAGGAGATGGAGTGAAATAATGTTAGGATAGCCTGGTGCAACAGATAAAGTGGAGATGGTGTACGAATCAGGGAAGTGGTAAACATTGGAGTATCTAGATTTAGACTGGAAAAGTTTGACTGGGGAGAGGGAGAATAAAGGTAGGATGGATTGGGACAGAGGGAAGACATACTAGGGGAGATGTTGAGATATCTTGAGAAGACGGAGGGGAGCAGAGCTAAGGACAGATCTGAATAGATAGAAAAATATTGTTGTGCTCCCTGTCTGGCCTCGTGTAAAGTGAGGTCTTGTTTGAATCTGAGAACTGTTTGTAGGCAGAGCAGCTCCTATATAATACATTATGGGAGCCATACAATTTGCAGAAGTACATGACTGAGCAGAGAAATTTGAAAGGTCATGACCAGTTTGGGCGCATGAAGGGCCGTGGAGTTACAGTGTTTGGCTGGGTGGCAAAGACGCCAACATTTCTGATATTGTTCCTGTCTGGTTCTCAGGATCTGCTAAACCCAGCGAACTATTTGGGGATGAAGAACTACCAAGTCAATAGGTTGAGAATGACACTGCATATGAAGATGCTGATGATTCTGGATATGAGATAGAATGGAGCGATGACTATGAAAGTACAGATTATTTGTAACTCGTAATATTCTGGAGGTTTTGCCATCTGTCAGTTGAACTAAATGTCTGATGAAACCAATAATTTTGCCAACATCTAGTGTCATTAGCTAAAATATACATTGTAGTGTCTTGCTAACCTGACACATGACAAAACAGCTGGGTGTCTAATGCGCCAGGCAGTATGTACCTTTCATTGCAAAGTAGTTTTATTCAATACCTTTCATGTTTTATCTACATCAGTTATCCGAGAGCAGAGAGGGGGAGTGTCACTTTTGGGCTTGCCAGGCAGGCATAATACAATGGGTAATTTGTCTGGTATAAACCATTCTGTACTCTCTGATATGTAACAGAGTATATTAACTTTGTTTCAAGTGGTACCAATAATATTTGATCCAACCAAAAATTTTAGTCCCTTTTGGGTGTCTGGTGGGCCTAATGCAGCTGGCAAGTGTCGCTCTGTACTTGGTGGAATGTTACCCTTTATTCAATAGTAGTTTCATTCAGTACCTTTCATGTTTTATCTACAGTTAGAACACTGCATGGGGTCAACTTTTGGGCGTGTCTGGCGGGCATAATGCAGCAGCTAATTTGACTGGCATTGTCCATTCTGTACTCTCTTAGATGTGCTGAAGAATATAAACGTTATTTCAGGTGGTACCAATAATGTTTGATCCAGCCCAATTTTTTAGGCCCGTTTTGGGCGTCTGGCAGGCCTAATGCAGCAGAGATTGTCTGACATAAATCATTTACATATCAGTGTGATATGTAAATTACCCTAAAATACATTGTGTGTGGTACCTCTTTATATTTGATCTAGCTGATTTTTTTGCCCCTTTTGGGGGTCCCCAGGGACCAAATGCAGCAGGGGGTCCCCGGCAGACGTCCAGTTCTTCATATGCCTTATCATTCTCTACATGATCCTGTGCTCAGCAATTGGTACCACGTTCGTTTGACCAATCCTCCCTTGGTTGCCGGTCAATAATTAGTGGCCCAAGAAGTTACTGATGTTATTTCAGACTGAAGGAATTGGCAGAGATCTGGTATGGATGTGCCAGATGCGTAGATGGTTAAGTCATCAACAAATAGTGATGCCCGGGCACCTGGTGGTAGTGGAAAGGTTTGAATGAGAACGAATATCTTCACAATACAAGATATGTAAATACATCTCTTGTATTCTGAAGATATTCGTTCTCATTCATACCTTTACACATTTGTCAACATGAATACAGTTCACCTGGTGAACCGTGACTGAGACAGTGTCATTTACAGCAAAAAGGAATAAAGTGGTACTAAGTACACTTCCTTGTGGGACGCCTTCGAATGAGGAAAGGATGATGACATGGAGGAGGCAATTTTGACCTGGAAAGTACGTTTAGAAAGGAAAGATTTTATGAAGACACCCATGTTTCCATGTAAACCTAGAGAGGACAATTGTTGGAGGATATGGTACTGTCATGTGGCATTATATATGCGTTTTCTAGATCAAAGAGCAATATGGATTCATGGCGTGCAAATGCAGATGTAATATATGTCTCGAAATGGGCAAGTGGGTCTGCTGCACTTCGGGCATGGCGGGGACCAAACTGGGAAGGAGAAAGGAGATTACGAGATTCGAGATACCACATTAAGCGGAAGTTAAACATTCGTTCTAAAAGTTTGCACAATCAGCTAGTTAGAGTAATCTTGGGGTAGGGTACCTGATTTATTGGGTTTTAAGAAAAGTAGGATAAGAGCTTCTTGCCAATGAGAAGGAAAATTTCCTGACGTCCATATGTGGTTGAAATTGGTTTAAAGGAAGGATAGAGAGGAAGATGGGAGGTGTTGGAGCATACGATAGTGATTACCATCAAGGCCTTCATGAGTGTTGTGGCAGCGTTGAATTAAGAAGAGGAAAAAGGAGCATTATAGGACTCATCAGAGCATAGGGTGAAGGTGATGTGGGTGTATTTCTTAGTGTCTTTAATGGAAGAAAAGTATGGGGAAAAGTAAGAGCCACTACTGACCTGGCTGAAATAGTCGCCTAGTTCATTAGCCACTTCGATATGCTCAGAAATGAGAGTATCTCGAATATGGAGGACGGGTGCAGGATGGATGGGATGTTTGCCTGATAATTTATGGATCCGTTGCCAAACAGCTGAAATAGATGTAGATGATGTAATTGAGGAAACATAATTTTGCCAGAAATTTGTTTTACGGTTTCTGATTGTACAGCGAAGATGGGTAGATGCTCTTTTAAAGGAGATAAGGGCTGATAGCTGGTGAGGGGTGCCTCGTTTGTAGCGATAGCTGTTCCAGGTTGGGCGTTTTAAGCGAAGCGCTTTGGTGCAATCAGAATTCCACCATGGAATACATTTAGAGGTACAAGGTCTTGAAGTTCGAGGAATGGGTGTATAGGCAGCTCTTGGGATCGTGGTTGTAAAACATTGTAGCATATCTGAAATGGGCGGTAAGGGGGGAGGAGGGATAGGTATGGTAGAGAGTGAAGTGAAAGTACTCCAGTCAGCTCTATCAAAGCACCAGCGTGGGGGATTAGGGAGTGGTACATATGAAGTAGGAGAAAGGAGTACTGGGAAGTGGTCACTATAGGGTAAGTGGTCTAGAACTGACCAATGGAAATCTAAATGAAGAGTAGGGGAGCATAGAAAGAGGTCAAGGCATGAAAAGGATTGCGTGCGCATGTCAAAGTATGTGGGGCGATCTGAATTAGGAATAATTAGGTTATTTGTGGAGAGGAAGTATTCTAGAGATCGGCCTCGGGAGTTGGTGACAGAGTCACCCCACAGAGTGTGGCGGCAGAATCACCTACTACGAGGAAAGGTGGTTGGAGTTGGGAAATTAGAGTTTCAAAAACAAAGTCAATGGGATGGGGAGAAGTAGACTGAAATCACTGTGATCCGGCGGCGAAGAAAGATGCGAATAACTGTACAGGACGGTGGTTTGTATAGGAGGTATGACATAAGGTGTTTTATGATGGATAAGTGTGGGGAAGAGATAAAATGGTAATTGGGAACTGGAATAGGAGGATGTGTGAGAAAAGTCTCTTGGAGGCAGATAATAGATGGTTTATAAGAAGCTAGGATATGACGTAGGTCTGGTCTGTGAGAACGGAAACCGCGAATATTTCAATGTAGGAGAGCTATATCTTAGTTATTTTATGAGTGAAAGCACCGGTATGTGTTGGGGAATCTGGGGGGGAAGGAGCTAGGGGGTGTAAAGGAGGGGTATCAGGAGGTAGGGAATCTGGGGAAGGGCATTGCTGTGACCTGAGTGATTCCCGTGTGTATCCGGAAGGGAGTGGAAAGGATAGAGGGGATGGAGGGAGGGAGAATGTGCGTATAGTTGGAGTTGAAGGGGGTGGATTGTGTTGGGAGGGAGTAGGAGGAAGTGGTGTGTGGGGAGTATTAGTGGTAGGAGGATGGGTATCATAAGGATGGATAGTTCGAGTTGAACGGGATGTGTTGTCTTGGGAGGGATTAGGAGGAAGGGGTGTAGGGGGTTATGAGTAAGAGGGGGATGGATATCAGGAGGATGGATATCGGGTTGTAGTTGGGATTGGAGCTATGGTTGAGATTGTGGTGTCTTGATTTAGAGTGGCAAAAGAATTGGTCTGAGGGAAGTGGAGTGCAGAAGTGCAAGTGGGGACATCTTGGGGTGGAGGGGGAGGGGCAGAGCGAGCGATGTTACTAAAGTATGGAGTATGAGAGAAACCCTGTCGGCGTGCTTCCTGTCTGGCTTCACGTAAAGTGAGACCATTTTTGTATCTGAGAGTTGCTACTTCAGATTCAAACTTGTAAGTCAGACAGCCTCTATAAAATACATTATGGGGGCCGCCGCAGTTAGTACATGTACGTGTTTGTGCAGAGCAGTTTGATCAGTTATGACCAGGTTGGGCACATATGGGGCATCGGTCTGTGGAACGGCAGTGTTTGGCGGGATGTCCAAAGCGCCAACAGTTGTTCTGTTTAGTTTGTTGCTGTTCACTGTTTCCTTAGTCTGGGGTTATTATTTTTTATATTTATAATCCCTTTCTCCCCCATCGTTATGTTGGATGTTATTGTTTTTATGTAAATATATGGATATTTTGTTTTATTACTCATTCAGTTCCTTCTGGCATATTATTAGGACCTTATGAGGTTACTTTCATTGTGTATTATACATCATATATGTATCACAATAGACTCTCAGAGCACGTGCAGCATGTACAAATATATACAGCTCCGTTCGGTGCCTGCCACGGGCCACGGACCGTATGAGACTTATAAGACACGTGCATCATGTACAAGAATATACAGCTCCGTTCGGTTGCCTGCCTCGAGCCACGGACTGTACGAGACTGTTTTATAACACGTGCAACATGTACAGGCTTCGTTCGATGCCTGTTACGTGCTCGGAACCGAACGGGACTGATTTTATGACATACTGTTTTATGACGCGTACATCATATATATTTTCACTCTACAGCTCTGTTCGGTGCCTGTTACGTACGAGACTCCTGGGCTGTAAGAGACTGTTTTCTTTTTATAAGGCGTAAGTGAGGATTTTTTGTTCAATTCTCATTACAGTATAAGTGCATCTATGATGATTATCTATAAGATCTTATTCGAGTTTTAATTTAATTTGCCGGCGTTTTATGGGGCTAGTTCTGTTCCTAGTGTACAATAGGTTTGTAATGTTTCCTCAGGTGACAGTTTTATTTTTCCCCTTTTATAAGACGAGAAATCTGGTGGATTTGTATCAATACCCAACTCTGATCCACGATGGCTGATGCAGAGGACTTGGGCTCGGAGTCTTCTGTTAAGTGCTCTGAACCATCATGCCGAGCGAAAATAGAAGACGACAGGCACACAGGTTGTACCTCTCATGCACCCTGTACATCGAAGCGTGTCTTTGCCTCATCAAAGTGTGAAACATGTTTGCCACGTTTACAGATTGTACTTAATCACACAACAGGCCCGCCCAGATCGACTTTGCCTGGATATAAGCTTCTGAAGAAGCGACAGTAATGCAGCAAAATCCTTTCGGAAGTCGGGGACAGACATTTTGCCATGTGAGCCTTTGGACGTGATTCAAATATTAAACCTAAAGCAGTCACGGACAGCTAGACATTCGCTCTCAGACAGTGGTTTAGAGTGGGATGAAGACCATCAGCGGCTAGAGATCCCTGGGCCGTCAACGTCTTCCCTACAGGAAGAGCAAGCTAAGACTTTGCAGTCTTCCCTGGAACATCTTTTAACCTCATTCACGGACACGTTTCTTGCTAGGATGGAGAAAACGTGTGCCATGGGAAGGAGCTCTAACAAGCCCTCCCCTTCAGACAGCTCAGGTAAAGAAAAGGTCTCGATCATCACGAGACTCGTCCTGTTCTTCTAGGGATACTCATGCAAGATCACACTCGCCTACCCCTTCGACATCCAAGCGTCAGAGATCCTTAGGATATGGAGAGGATCCTCCGATACAGGAGTTGCTCCAGCGGCATTATTCAGAGACAAAATTTCAAGATCGTCGTCCTCAGGAGCAGGATACTCAACACTTGGACCAATTAGACCACACTATTTCTGATGAACAACAGTCACATTGTCCTGAGATGGAGGAAATCGACTTGACAGTCCAGGATGAGGATCCGTTCGACCAGGGACCTAATTACTCTCGTTCTCCACCTGAAAGTATGCCCGGAGATTGGTATCTAATCCATGACAACTGGAAGCTAGACACTGACCAGCTCGGTAATGTAATAGCGTTTCGATACAGTGTTATGGACGGCAAATTAATACCCTCACAGGTACCCAATATTTCTATTCGGGCATTTTCATTTGCAGAAGAATTTTTCTATTGGAGAACATCTAGAGCTTCAGACAATGAAACAACCTCTTCTTCTTCTACAATAAGCCGCATGGGTGACTCTTTAGCTTCTCTCGCCACCTTAGTTTCCTCCCCTGAGAACGAACCTTCTGTACGAGTCACGGGTTCTTCTTATAGACATAAGTTATTGGACATTGATCTCGATGATCCTTCTCTCTCAGGGGATGTTTTACATGGTTTACACAATTTCTGGGCTTCGAGGGCTGTGAGAGATTCAGCCCCGCCTTCATTTACTCTTAAGCCTTTATCAGTTACCAGTCTTCAGTGGAAAGGTGATTCTCAGTTAGCTTCCTTCAAATTTTTAAGTGAACCAAAGTTAAGGTCTTATTCGTTTCCTCATCATTTCTCGTCTCCCTCATCTTCTTTACTACAGGAAGATGGGCTGGCAAGACACATAGCTGAAAGCCCCTTTTTCGCTCTCTTAATTCTTAGGAGAATGACTCTCGAGTGCTGGGACGTCTTCTGGGTTGGCAGGAGTCCGGGCCTCAGGGTTGAACAAGGTCAGTTGTCAGGAGGGGCCTATGCTGGGAGTGGAAGTCCCACCATCCTCCTCCCATACACAAGATTTCATATCCGGTGAAGGTGAGTCTTTCAATTGTGAATGGAATACCAGATCTTCTAGAGAAGGATGTGATAGAAATGACTTCAGGACCAGTCTACCTAAACAGATTGTTCGAGGTTCCCAAGAAAGACTCCTCACGGACACGACTAGTACTGGACTTGTCAAGCCTGAACAAATTTATTGCCACCCTACATTTTCAGATGACATCCCTTTGACTGGTTCTATAAAAGGGCATGTTTCTAGTATCCCTGGATCTACAATATGCGTATTGGCATGTACCAATAAACATCCGATTCAGAAAGTATCTGGCATTTGCAGCAGAAGATTCCCTGTACAGGTTCAAGGTTCTATCCTTTGGTCTAAATATAGCACCAAGAGTATTTACAAAGATCATGATTACGCAAGGAACTGACTCGTATGGGGGTGCATGTTCTCCTGTACCAGGACGACTGGCTCCTCATGAGCATGTCAAAGTCGGAGTGCTTACAGATGATCCAAAAGACAATATCCAGAGGCGAAAGTATGGGGATAGCTTTCAACAGAGAAAAATCCTGCCTTGTCCACTCTCAGAAGCTTCAGTGGCTCGGCATGAGTTGGAATACAGAGTATGAGTCTTTAACCCTGTCAGATACAGACTGAAATGCTGGAGGAAAATAATCAGAACTCTTTTCTCAAAGATGTGGCGGCAGTGGGAGAGCCTTTTAGGCTCCCTCAATTATGCTGCAGAGGTGATTCCCCTGGGCAGACTCCGGCATCGTCGGCTGGTCTTGGAAGGAAACCTTTTTTTCGAGGGAAATGCGAGACAGTAACCCCCTTCCCATGAGCCTTCGACTCATGGGAAGATGGTGGATAAGAAGAAGATTAAGACACCAGGCAAGGTGGCGTCTTCCAGATCCATCCCTCACAATCACAACAGATACATCAGACTCAGGATGGGGTTACCTGTCTTCCAGCGGACACCATGGAAGGGGAGTGTGATCATGACACATGGCAAGCTGCCACATCAACTACCGGGAGCTACTAGTAGTTCTTATTGTCTTAAGAAGGGAAGCTGGATTGAGGAACAGGACCATTCTGGTACTGACAGACAGTACTGCAGTAGTACATTGTCTGAACAAACAAGGCAGTTCTCGTTCACGGAGTCTTCTCCACCTCTTGGAAAAGATTTTATTCTTGGCAGCCAAGCGAGATATTTCCCTGCAAGCTTCTCACCTGGAGGGGAGAAACAATCTATGGGTGGATGCACTTTCGCGACAGGATCCTTCAATGGTAGAGTGGGCTCTTTCTACACACATGTTCAGTCAGTTAATCAAGATTTACGGAACTCCTCAAGTGGATCTGTTTGCCAGTCCAACAAACCACCGCCTTCCGGAGTTCCGGACAAGAACGGTGAAGTACAAATGCAGGGGGACCAGATGCCCTCAGGGAAGACTGGAGAAAATGGATTTATATATACCTTTTTCCTCCTCCACTTACATCACTGATGCTGCAGATACTACTTCGCCTCAAGATGTTTCAGGGGAGGGTCCTACTGATAGCTCCACTATGGGAAGCACAACCATGGACAGCAGACCTGCTCAGGTGGTGTCCTCACCCTCTTCCTCTTCCAGACTCAGCCCTCATGAATGTGAACCTAGGTGCCTTTTGGAAATCACTTCGGCTTCACGCCTGGAGTTTTTGCGTGCCGCCTTCTTAAAGTGTCATTCGGAGGATACAGCAAATGATATGTTGAAGTGTCATAGGCAGTCGACAGTTCGACAGTACCAGTCAGCTTGGAAGGTTTTCCAGGAATTTGTAGCAATTCGGAAGCCTTCTTCTATTTCTAGTAACTATCTTATAGTTTGCTTCATATCTTTTTCACTGCAAGGACTTATCTTCTGCCTCTATTTCATCCTACATGGCAGCAGTTGCAGATCCTCTTTTTAATGCTTATGGTGTAAAGGTTGATAACCATTCGTTGGATTTACTGAAACGCTTTCTTCCTGCAGCGTCCTCCGAGACGTTCAGTTCTACCTACATTGTCATTGGAGAAGGTATTGGATCTCCTTTCGTCTGAGAGATATTCGGTGGATCCATCTCCTTTGGATCTTCTTCATAAGACATTATTTCTTATTGCTTTAGCTTCAGGTCTTAGATCTTCACAGATAGCAGCTCTGTCCCGGGGCCCTTCTTTCACCTCTTTTAAGGAGGATTTATCTTCTGTCTCTTTAGCTCCTTTCCCGTCCTTCATTGCAAAGAATGAAAGACAGGATCACATTCTGTCTCCAGTCTGTATACCTGCCTGGATGGTACAACGGTCCCACCACACTTTGTGTCCAGTAAAAGCTCTTCACCAATATCTTCATTCATTTGAGGTACAGGATGTCAAACACCTGTAGGTTTGGCCAGATTCCCTTAAGGTCTGTTCTAGAGCCCATATTGCGTCCATACTCCGTCGGGTTATTGATATAGCCGATCCTGGGAATTCTCCACTTGCACATCAAGTGAGGAAGTATACATTAGCTTTCTTGCGTACTTTTAGCGTGAGTAAGGTTCAGAGGGCCGGCCAGTGGGCTTCGTGCCAATCTTTTGTTAACAGATATCTTCTTTCTAATACTAGTGACAGCTGATGTGTGGCCATGTCTGTTCCTCCCTCTTTAGATGTCGATTAATTGACTTTTAACCAAAAGTTAAGCGGGTTTTAGTTGCCAAAGAAGCATTTTTGATGTTCATTTACCCTTTTATTGTCATGCATTATATTTTCTGTAAGAGTTATGTCAGACCATTAATAAAGCAAATGATATGTTGAAGTGTCATAGGCAGTCGACAGTTCGACAGTACCAGTCAGCTTGGAAGGTTTTCCAGGAATTTGTAGCACTTCGGAAGCCTTCTTCTATTTCTAGTAACTATCTTATAGTTTGCTTCATATCTTTTTCACTGCAAGGACTTATCTTCTGCCTCTATTTCATCCTACATGGCAGCAGTTGCAGATCCTCTTTTTAATGCTTATGGTGTAAAGGTTGATAACCATTCGTTGGATTTACTGAAACGATCTTTCTTCCTGCAGCGTCCTCCGAGACGTTCAGTTCTACCTACATGGTCATTGGAGAAGGTATTGGATCTCCTTTCGTCTGAGAGATATTCGGTGGATCCATCTCCTTTGGATCTTCTTCATAAGACATTATTTCTTATTGCTTTAGCTTCAGGTCTTAGATCTTCACAGATAGCAGCTCTGTCCCGGGGCCCTTCTTTCACCTCTTTTAAGGAGGATTTATCTTCTGTCTCTTTAGCTCCTTTCCCGTCCTTCATTGCAAAGAATGAAAGACAGGATCACATTCTGTCTCCAGTCTGTATACCTGCCTGGATGGTACAAGGTCCTACACCAAATAAAAGCTCTTCACCAATATCTTCATTCATTTGAGGTACAGGATGTCAAACACCTGTAGGTTTGGCCAGATTCCCTTAAGGTCTGTTCTAGAGCCCATATTGCGTCCATACTCCGTCGGGTTATTGATATAGCCGATCCTGGGAATTCTCCTCTTGCACATCAAGTGAGAAGTAGCTACATTAGCTTTCTTGCGTACTTTTAGCGTGAGTAAGGTTCAGAGGGCCGGCCAGTGGGCTTCGTGCCAATCTTTTGTTAACAGATATCTTCTTTCTAATACTAGTGACAGCTGATGTGTGGCCATGTCTGTTCCTCCCTCTTTAGATGTCGATTAATTGACTTTTAACCAAAAGTTAAGCGGGTTTTACCGCTTCATTTTTATGTTCATTTACCCTTTCTAGATGAGGTTTAAAAGCATGAGGATACAGCAAATGATATGTTGAAGTGTCATAGGCAGTCGACAGTTCGACAGTACCAGTCAGCTTGGAAGGTTTTCCAGGAATTTGTAGCACTTCGGAAGCCTTCTTCTATTTCTAGTAACTATCTTATAGTTTGCTTCATATCTTTTTCACTGCAAGGACTTATCTTCTGCCTCTATTTCATCCTACATGGCAGCAGTTGCAGATCCTCTTTTTAATGCTTATGGTGTAAAGGTTGATAACCATTCGTTGGATTTACTGAAACGCTTTCTTCCTGCAGCGTCCTCCGAGACGTTCAGTTCTACCTACATGGTCATTGGAGAAGGTATTGGATCTCCTTCGTCACCATCCATCTCCTTTGGATCTTCTTCATAAGACATTATTTCTTATTGTTTTAGCTTCAGGTCTTAGATCTTCACAGATAGCAGCTCTGTCCCGGGGCCCTTCTTTCACCTCTTTTAAGGAGGATTTATCTTCTGTCTCTTTAGCTCCTTTCCCATTTTTCATTGCAAAGAATGAAAGACAGGATCACATTCTGTCTCCAGTCTGTATACCTGCCTGGATGGTACAAGGGTCCTACACCAATATCTTCATTCATTTGAGGTACAGGATGTTAAGCACCTGTGGGTTTGGCCGGATTCCCTTAAGGTCTGTTCTAGAGCCCATGTTGCGTCCATACTGCGTCAGGTTATTGACCTAGCCGATCCTGGGAACTCTCCTCTTGCACATCAAGTGAGAAAGTATGTGGCTACATTAGCTTTCTTGCGTACTTTTACCATGAGTAAGGTTCAGAGGGCCGGCCAGTGGGCTTCGTGCCAATCTTTTGTTAACAGATATCTTGACAATACTAGTGACAGCTGATGTGTGGCCATGTCTGTTCCTCCCTCTTTAGATGTAAATTAATTGACATTTAGCCAAGTGTTAGGCAAGTTTTAATTGCCAAAGAAACATTCTTTATGTTCATTTACCCTTTTATTGAGTTATATTTTCAGTATGAGTTATGTCAGACCAATTAATAAAGGTGTTACAAGCTTCAATTTTGGTATCCTTTTTTCCCATCTATTTGATTTCCCTCCTCTTTTTACGCCTACCTATGGGGCCAGCTTAGTGGGACGAAAATATTTCATTTGAAGGATTGAAAATGATTATTTTCGTCCCACTCACCTGGCCCTTCTTCTTTTTCCCACCCTCCTCCCCTCTTTATCTCATAGTCAGGCAGAGATACATAGAATGACGAGGCACGTGGCAGGAGGGGGTTGGTGGGGGGATTACTTGCGTATTATTGGAACACACGGGATTTTTTAAAATTTTGTTTTCAACTGACTCCCTGGTTGCCCAACCATTGCTTGCAACGATGATTTTCATGGTCCGATGTTTTATGGGGCCAGGTGAGTGGGACAAAAATAACATTTTCAATCCTTCGAATGAAGGATAAAAAAATTCTGGCACATCATACAATTGATATTGCCATGATGCACCAAGATGTGTGAAAGCATCACCTATACCTACAACCATCATTTTATGAAATCAATTGGTTGAAAATCATAGTTCTATGGGAATGATCTTTTTGACAAAGCCAGTTACCATTTTTAATTTTTAGAGTTCCCAAGTTCATGAGTTCCAGATAATTTATAAACATGTACTTATTTAAAGCACCTGTTCTATATTCCCTAATGTTTTATCTTGTATTTTAGTAAATGTTAATTTGTGTTATTTTGTTTTCTTCCTTCCTAGGCTATTAGGCACTTACTGAAAGATAATTTACTCTTCAGGAGTGCAAATTAAAATGACAGTTTTAGAGCCATCACTGTACTGTATTTTCCTCTAAACAACCAAACGCTTGGTAAATTACTATACTCTGTAATTCTTTTCTAATAATGAACATTGGCCAATTTTTTAGGTTCAAATTACAATGTGTTTTACAAACACAATCCTGTGTATTCCTTGTGCAGCTTATTTTGCAAGTTAGGCATATCAGAAAAATACAATCAATACAATGATTTTAATACTCTAGTGTAAATATCTTTACATTAGAGTATGTAAGCTGTAAAAGGACTGGAAAGCTACCACACAGTATCTTAATAGTTGTTGTAAGAGATAAAAATCAACATTTAGTACAATCATTTCTCCTTTATTCAGCCAATGACATCTTCCATCATGAAAAAAGTCATTACATGAGATCCTGTACAATTTATATATAAAAATACATTTCTTTTTTATTCTTACATTACAAATGAAATATTCTTACAGGAATCAGACCAAACTAAATGTTCTACACAGCACTACAAATGTTAATGAAACATACGTCCTCACTTTTCACACTTACAGGCTAACCGTATTACTATGAGGAAATAAAGTCAATAACTCAAAAGTATATACATATATAATCAGTTATAAATGATCAATGTGAGAGAGAGAGAGAGAGAGCACAGTAACACTATTTTAAATCCTAATAATGACTTAATATTAACAATCATTACACAGACAATAATAATAAGTATGACAACACTCGTGTTAGTCTTCAGTCATCTAGGAATTTACTATGAGCTACCAAATCTTGTGCTATTGCTTTTTTTTTGAAAAGAGAAAAAAGAGTGAGTAATCATAAAATAATGATGCATTATATTGCAACTTAATCAACACCTTCCAAATAGAGATCCATCCAAAATAATAGGATATAATACAACTTAAGAAACCAACCAATTCAAGAACGAAAGACCAAGGAAATTCACTCCATTTATCACTCCAACACTAAAAGCTACAGAAATGGTGCACATAAACATAAAAAAGAACTTTCATCATAACCAACAGCTGCTATCATCCTATCAAAGCATAGCATGAAGGGCATCAAGTAACTACTGCTTTTAACTTTTCATACAAAGAATGATTAATGCAACATTTTCCAGCAGTTGTGAAATGACATTACAATATTACACTAAATAAAATGTGTTGACTTCATACATTTTACAAAAATGTATTTACACATGACAAACCAAGAAAAGAAAATGCTTTACTACTTATTTTACAACCATCAACATTTTTACCAATGACTCTTATCACAGTTTCCTTAATTACTGACTTTTTTTCCATCTTCAACTGCTTTGGGGAAAGTACTCCGGAGGGATTTGATTGCCATTCTTTAGTTGCAAGAACCTTTTACCAGCTTTGTCAAAGTCCCATCCATTCTGTTCCAGACATCTGGAAAAAGATGCAATAAGAAATGTTATTTTTTGCCAGAAGTGATACAGACTGAAATAATAATGAGAACAGTAATAGGAAAGAAAAATGGCAAATTTCATAAGAATAATGAGTTAAATTTCAGTACATCCATAAACGCATTTGTATAATGAATTACCCGAAGAAGAAAAATGTATACTTCAACCCCTACAATCCAGGTGATGTGATCACATTATGAAAAAATTTGGCTTAAGGACAGGTGAAGTGAACATGCTGTCACAAAAAAATTGGGCATTGGATTGGGGTGACTGGAATATGCCGTCATGAGAATTTTGGCTGACGGTCAGAGTTATGGAAATGAATTGCTAACAGTGCACAAAGCTATTGGAAAACTACAAGATTCAGTTGGGCATTTAAGAAATTTTCTTACATTATTCCTCTTGGTAAACAAATGTGAAATGCACCATCTGTGAGCCATTACCAGGCATTTAGGAAGGGGCTCCTGCATTATTCCTATCAGTAAACAAATGTGGAATGTACCATCTATGAATCATGATTGGAAAAGAGCTGGCTCCAGAGAGTATACTATTTCCATGTTCAGGATACTATTCCTGCCCATTGTGACCAGTGGTGCTGGTTGTATTATAGAAAATTGAATATTAAAAAGGTTAAAATGATACAAATAACTAATTGTTATTTATTGTTCTCACTACTGCACAGAGTTATGGACTATCTGTAGAAATTATATGAAGTTTGTGCAAGGAAAAAGAGTCTATTATCATCTGGATACAACATATCAAGACAGATTACAGACCTTCGAAATTGACAAAAAATAAAAAAAATAAAATAAAATAAATAAATAAATAAAAAGAAAAAGAAAAAAAATCTTTGTGCTGAAAAAGATTTAATACTGCAAAAGGGAAGCAAAGAGTCTTGAAACCGCACGAGTGTTCGCATGGGCCTGGCCTACAAGCCACATACAGTGAAAGTTGCCACTCATGGAAGCCTAATGCCTCATGGACTGAGGGCCATGTGTGGGCAGCAAAGCAGCTGGGTTAACACTATGAAAGGTAAACTTACAGTTGAGAATACTGAGGAAGCATCCAATGGGTTAACACTATGAAAGGTAAACTTACAGTTGAGAATATTGAGGAAGCATCCCAGATATTTCTGAGAATTTTGCTATCATGACTTGCTGCACCGGCTGCAGCGTTTCACCTTGCATGGGAAGGTTTGCTTCAGCAGAAACTATGCTTGCCTCAACTCCAACTGGTTGTTGTACTTGCATTGTTGGTGTACTACTTTTGAAAGATCTCTGGAAATGACAAATATAATAGAAATAAGTTTCCCAGTTATATAAAATTGATGTTACAGTTAAGTAATTTTTACAGTTAAGTAATTTTCTATTCCATCTCTCTTGAGTGTCATCTAGACATAATTTGAAATCCGAATAGTGCAGAACAGGAGCAGGAGCAGGATTTGTGGTTAAATGTCTAACTGTTACTAGCTACCAACAAAAAAGTCATCAGACCTATAACCATTAATCTTCCCTGCTGACAACAAAAGCTTGTACCTTGATCTGCTCTGATGTTGCAAAAGTAAGGTATAGCTGTTCATTGCAGATGCAGTATCCTGAGCCCTCTGGGACTATGGTAAAAGAGCGGGTGAAAAAGCGCACTGGAGGGGCTCTGTCTACAACTTGTTTGAATACACCACTCAGAGTTACGTTCATCAACTTTGGCTGAAGGAAATAAAAGAAAATAGTAAGTAAAAGCCTTGTCTGTCAAAAAATATTCATAAAATTATTTAAATAAATAAGTACACATAACCTAAATAATTGTGTGTATATATATATATGTATGTATATGTATGAATGATATTATTCTTCAGTCATGCTTTTTCAATTTTCAACTAGTATATCTTTTATACCAAAATCCTAATATTTCTTTTCATTTTTGTAAGTCGGTGACTGCACCCAGCAATTAGCATATCACAAGAGAAGCCATATTGCTATTTAATGATGGACAGCATATAATCCGATCCTGGTATAATTCATAAGGTATATACTAGTTTAACCCAAAGGCCCTGTATATATCCAATGCAATTTTAGTTTATTGATAGTGTTGCATAAAGGTAGTTCCACAAGTGCTTTGTCACTTTTTTCCTCGATTTTG
>NW_020868796.1:242454-268495 GCF_003789085.1 Penaeus vannamei
TATAATAGTTAGTGATATAATTATACATAATCATAAATATAAATAAGAAATAGAATATAAATAGTACTTACAAGTATATTCTATACAATTAACGTATTAAATACTACTATCATACAGTAGTACAGAAATACAGAAAGTGACACCATTAATATCGATACTATTATTTTGATATACTACATACCGTGGATACATATTATATACTATTTAATAGTATAATATATCTGATGAATATGACACAATGACTAATATAATATATATCAATTAAAGTACATTTATATATACAGGATGACACTATATCAGAATATGTCAATATAATACATATACACAAACTAACACAGCTCGGTAATATTTATATCACTTAAGCTACTCTATCTCACAGTAAGCTAACGCATACTCTCTTGTGTCTATAATACTACTCATCGTCCCCTATATTATATACATATACACGAGATATACATTACAAACTACTATAGTATCACTCTCTAACAGAGGAGTGCACTTCATTATACTATAATTTACTAATACTACTATACAAATTTAACTAATCGAACATATAACTACTCTCATACAACGTGTGAGTGCGATGTACAACGTGGAGAAAAGTGAAAAAAGAGAGAGATACATTCTATAGTTTATTCCCTATACTAGTAGTGAGAGATAACAGATAGAAATTATATGTCTTATCGACGGTACTTTAATATACATCGTGACAGTCAGTTCTTGAGTGAGTACTAATACATTGATATATGTAGTAATGATATATATACTCTACTATGTATTCTTATCGTATATATATATTATCTCCGAGTGTAATACCATTATAATAGCGTGATAGCACTTGAGAACTATATACGTGTGAAATTATATTATAAATAGCATATATTATTATATAGCGTGACCGTATAGTAGGTAAATTATATATCAGGCTCATATATATATATGATAAGGTAACATACGCTTTATATGAGAACTAGCTCTATAAATAGAGTATATATTAATCATACTAATAGTCACGTATCATACACACACGTGAGTGTAGATAGTAAATAGTATACATAATATGGCTACTAGGCGAGTAGTACACCAACTATATATAGATCTTCATATAGAAATGTCAAAGCGTGATATCTCGCTATACGTTATATATCAGTATATCTATATATATTATGTATATATTATAGTTAATATTAAATCCTATATATATATAATATCATACTCACTAGGTTATATGTTACATATCCAATAAAGGTCACGCATGTTAATAAATCTAGTCTCATTTGTGATTATGTGCATATCAATTATATATAAAGTAAAGCTGAGTTAATAAGTATAGTCATATACTATATAACAAGAACTCGATACACTCAGAGTATAGTATATATGATGTATATTATGCAATTACATATTAATTAATTTAACAATATAGTTAGCTTAGCAAGTTGTGTGCTATATATCTTACAGATAGAGTAAAAATAAGAGCTCTACGGTCGGCCGTATGCAGTACGATATAGCATTCACAACAGAATAATCGCGACCTATATATCCAAATCTCACATCAACGAGAGCTACACAACGCTTATTATAGTCTTGAGGAACATTTCCTTAGTGACTAAGCTAACTTCTCCGTGAATATCACAGAGTCAAAGCTCATCCAGTGCCGTAATATATGTCAATAACCACCTCACCATGATTATGGTCGCTTTATATATAATATACCATAAAACACATTTTGTGTGCGGTGGGAGGTTATTATATATTTATAGGTAATATATATGTAACCTATATATCGCCTATTCTTTTTTCTAGTATATAATTTATAATATTTATATATATATATATATACTATAGTAATACATATAACTTCAAAAAGATTTTGAATAAAATTGTAATGTACCTCCTAGAAGAAGTGTTTTGGGCCCGTCCAATACAAACTGCCATACGTGTGTCACATTGTTCGAGCGACGTCAATCCTGAGTATCTTCAACCCCCAATCTTTAGCACAAGTGTTTTGTCTGGAGGCTCTATTTCGCTTACAAAGAATAATAAATATATACCTAATGTCGCGATGAGATAGACGAGATAGTGGTGTTTAGCTTCCCAATCAGTTATGTCCATCCATAAATGTATGGAGTGAGTGCGAGAGGTGGTTAGCTCGTTTACTTATCCTCACAACAACCGCTACGCGTGCTGTCAATTTCACCAAAAAGATAAAAAATATAGCAGATGTTAGATTAGAAGAAAAATATATATCTATCTATGTACGGGTGAGCCTTTATCCCACGACTCATTCCGTCAATCATTAGGCACTTATGTTCTCACGGTTATATATCGAAAATAAATATGATTTATATAAATATTAAAAATCATAATGCCTACAGAATATATGGTATAACTATAAGTACTATATGATATTTGATATATATATATCATCATATGTGATGTAGGGTATATACTATATTATATTAGATATACTATATATATCAAATAAAAGTAATATTTATATTTATAAGATATAAACATATAATTATGTACAAATATATATAGATATATTATATATAGTATATATTATATATGATATTGATACACTCACCATATATAATATATATTCCTTTAGCAGCGTTGAGAAGAGAAGATGCGTATATAGTAGATATATTATATAAAGGTTACCGTAGAAGTGCAGTGAGATTCATGGTAATATGTGATAGTATAGTAGATGTCGATCGAGATGCACACAGCATAACACCACACATAAGTAGTGAGATATATAGAGGTACGTATTTACGAGTCGGTATAGAGCCTTATATGTATCGCTTCTTTCTAGATGAATATGTACTATTATGTTTACATGGGAACACACCATAATGTATCGATATGGTATATATGGATATAATGTATATTATGTAATAATGTTATTTATTATGAATATTTATATGTATTTTATTATGAAACCGCTAGTGATTTTTTATACTCGCTCCCTACACTCGAACGCAATACTAGGGTCGTATATGTGATTATGTGATGATGTATGGTATGCACTACCTATTATAGTACATGAATTTCGAGATACTAGATTCTGAGTGATAAATAGAACCATCATCGATCTCTCGCTTACACGTAGCTCTCAAGAAGACTATGATAAATTCTGGTATACTATATATGTTATATGTATGATGTATACTATATAAATTACAACCATTATATAATATAGTACAGATCTACTAGTGGTATAATATCATGATACTCTAACCCTATATAGTATTATATATAGGAGTACCATGTAAACATCACAGGAATACACACATAATTCCTACATATATCTATGCGGTGAGAGCTTTTATTACCCGGTCTTGAATGTTGATGAGAGCCCTCCCTACCACTCCAAACACAGGTCCAATGACCCAAGTCTATCGAAGGTACACAGGGCATTACCCATTAATATAATTGATCAATAAGCACCAAACTCGATATATAAATAATAATTATCACACATTACTATATATAATAGTACAGTACATTGTTTTATACATAGTGAGCGTAAAGACCATCTCCAGAAAGCATGAATGTATGACATATGCCATAACACATACATATTCAATAATTGAATGAGCCATACATGCTATACATACCATACATTATATAGCTGTCATACATTAGATATATATATCTGATATATAGATATAATATAATATATATATGTTACTGATATATATATAAACATTTACTATGCATATTAATATACATATAAACATACATACATACATATACATTATATGGCATACAATACATAACCATAACTAATACATATATTACGTATATATACATATATATATAGATATATATTACAAATATATATAATATATAATATATATAATATATATATTACTATATATATATACTACATATATACAGATTACAATGTTATACATTCTTACTTTATACATATTACATGTTATTATATACATAAATATCTATATCAGTATACAAATATGATTATATTATATAACGATATATATGAATATTATATACACTATACATGTATATTAATATACATATATTATATTAATGATCTATAGTATATATAATACACTCATTATACTATATATATATATATATATTATATATATATTATCATTATATATATACACATGAATATATTATGAAATATATATACAGCCACACTCATAACTTCATTGGAGGTAGCCAGTATATCGGGGGTGAGAACGTAAAAATATATTATCCTATATTATGCACATGAGTATATCCCTCTAGAACCTAGCTTTAAACGATGACGTGAGGGATAGTAGCTGAACATATACTCATCATCTGTCCTCGTAATTACTATATATATATATATCACTATAATAGTATCATTTAATTAATAGGGGTAGTAATGTATATATACACATAACATTATTCACTTACTTAATAAACAAGTATACTTATTCCATAAAGCAAAGTATGATTTGAGTATTAGTACTATATTAATATAAGAAAATAATATAAAACTAACTACACACCACCACACCACACACTTCGTTCTAAACCTATATAAAGTATATATAAAACATCCTCTTGTATACGCTTACATTTATAGACTGTATATACAATAGCGCATACTCGGACATATAGAACAATCCATATATGAACAATATATACGTAGTACAATAGTGCAATATCCGACTCCAGTGAGCACACGCCCCACCGTTCATAGTATTTATACTTCTAGTCACTATACATATCCCAATATATATACATAGTAGCACATACTCACAGGTATATATTAAATCGTCTAGCACGGAATATCGACAGGCACTCTACACTCTCTCATACACTACTACTTATATAATGCATTACCACCAGTTGTATAGCCTCTTCCTATACACCCACGCTGGATCTCCCTTGCTATTACACCACGATCCTTCATATATATACATACTACAGTTATGACGGCCATTGACTATATATATACAATACTAATTGCTGATACATAATCATTCAATCCATCCTACTAAGCTATGACACTGAGAAGAGTATATTCATATAAGACATAACCCACTCACATCATCATCTATATCAGCACCACACTCGATTACATGATCCATATATAATGGGATAGTACATTATCACAAATTGTGTGGCAAATGAGGGTACTATACTCACCGGTCCTATTCGGCCTATTACCTCATGATCTTAATGCATTATCACAGTATAATAATACCATATCACACACCACTGACAATACTCGATATGAGTGTTTCCTGTGTAATAGCCTTGCCCTGATACATATACACAACTACTGTCCTTAAATTCTATTATAGTATAGTGATGGAGTACGTCGATAGCTATGAGATGCTTAGGAATACCCCCTGAATCAAGTCAACGGCTTAATCATACACTAGCTAATAGTACAGGACTCGCAGGTGTCTATGAAACAACTACGTGAGCTAGTGTAGCGAAGAGAGAGTGAGAGTGAGTGAGCGAGAATACAGCACCACTTCATACGTTCTACCCCCTTATATATATATGTATCTATACAATTGGTCCACGTAATAATACGTCATATACGAGTATATTATACTACTTAATGCTTTGATTCATCAGTCGCCATAAGTATATGTATATGGTGATATATTGTGAGATATTAATACTACTGTCACTATATAATATATACCACTAACTATGAATACTATGCATGCTCACTATTATGTAGTCATGTATGAGGCACTCAATATTTTATTACTAAATATTATGACACTCATCATACACTGCTATGTCGTACCTGCTTAATTCCACCGAGCATATATCATACATACAATGAGAGAGCGATCGTTCATAGTCTACGTATCATACATAAATGCCACTATGTGTGCTGTGTGTGTGTCGGTGTTGCTGGTATAATGCTTCTATATATAGAATATTTAACCTATACACTTATATATATATATAATAATATAATACTATATATATATATAGATATACATTTATGATATATCTTATATAGCAATAGTACAGAAATATAGTTTACGATATAATACACTCAACTACAACGCCCAGATATACTACCCTACAACTCATAAGAGTCCCCATAACTACCATATACTAGTCAGAGCTCCTACTCCACCATATACTATTATATTCTTCACACCTGCTCTCCATCTAATATACTCATACATATATATAAAATATATCGCAGTATATACATTCCACTACATCACACGACACATATGAATAATAACTTCAGCGTGGCAACCCACTATTTGTATCGCCTATATATAATAATGTATGTATGTCTCTGTATTTCAACAGTATACTAGCTCCCACTCCATACTAGTGCTGTATGGGTTAGTTGTACACTATATATAACGAGCACCCAGACACTAACTTGGAGCTATATCAATTCATAGTACAATTAATAGTCTCGATCCTCTGTGGCATATCTAATAGTAATATGAGCAGTAATGTCGAGTGCCGTTTGAATACACTAACGTAGTGATATATATATTATAAAGATAACACGAAATATTACTGTTAGAATTTTATACCAAACGCATTAAGTGCTATGTATATCAGAATATATACTATTATACTTAAATATCTATGTTATCGTAGCTCAAATCGCTAATTAACATCTTAGTATAGTAATCTAATAATAACACTACCATAGATCGCACCACACCACTACAATCCACCCCACACACATCACACACACACAACACAACACACCACACCCACACACACACATCATCTACCACACCAAACACACAGGCACAATAACACCACACACACACACACACACACCTGCCTGTAGATATATAGTGATGCTATAATCAACTGTCATTACCTTAGATTTGTAAAATTATAAGTAATATTATACTGAGTCTATAATATGGCCAATATACACACTATATACTAGCTCCTCATACCATTAGCTAGTATCCCAAAGATACTATAGCTCCTAAGTTGCATGACTCGAGTTATATACTACTGTATACTATATCCGATTAGTAGTTGGGCCTTGCTTCAGGCTGCGATATAGTTATATACCTAGCACTCATAATATAACCATGACTCGTTAGCTCATGTGGACGTGTAATACTCAATGTATTACATGCATTATGTAGGTCCATGAATGTGATTGTTATGCATAGTGAGTACGTATGTATCATGTATGTCGCATGGCACCGGTTATTATACACCCGTATCACTATATATATATGTCATATCAGGCTTAATATAATACATACCACCCTATTAACCACTCCATTATATACGAGCACACTTTACGGCAATATTCTCGTAACTCCTCTAGTCTAGAGTGTGTGATCCTACATTAAGATTATTATGAGTAGGTAGTATATATAATATAAAAATCTCTATAACAATCACAATCAAACACGTAGAACATGTGGCGCATGGCTGTTACGACTGCCGTCACAGGTTAACTCCTCTTTCACCGGATAATGATCGTGAATGTATACTTGGTTATCAATTATGAATATATATATATATTATATATAGATATATAGTATCATAGTGGAGTATATATATTGAATATATATATATATATAGATATATAATATATATAGTGATGATTATTAGATATATACACATTACACATATATATGATTACATAGTATAACATACATATACATATATATATGATATATACACATATATTTACATTATATATACATACATAATACATATACTAGTAACTAGCAATATGCATACATCTACACACTATATATTAACATATATGTCATATATACACATATATGTACAGCACTATATACTAAATTATGCATACTGCTACATATTATACATGATATATCGAGTGAGCGTGGGTAGTTATGTGAGCACAGCACACACACAAATAAGCATATATACTATGATAGTAAATAGTATATATATAAATAACTACCTACTAAGATATATAATATATATATATAGGCTAATTATATATATACATATATATATACACATTATATTATACCATTATATATATAAGAATATAATATAGTTATTATATATTATATATTTATATATATTATATGGATTAAATATATACATGTATATAATAAGTATATAAATACGTATATATCATACAGTATACAATTTAATCCTGTTATATATGTATATAATGGTGATGGAGATGATGAGCGATGATGTGTAATGTATGTATTACATTTACAACATATACATATTAAATGCAAGATGTAGTGAAAATATACAATACATAATATACATTAAACATAAAACTATCTATAAATCTATATAATCATGATATGGTAGGTAGTAGTATGAGTTATAGTATTATAGTACTATATATATATTATATATAATATAGTAAAATATACACTATATATATCTTATATTATAACAATATTATATATATTCATTACTTTATATTTTTATATATGTAGTATATATCAATAGATATATATTATATATATATATATATATATTATATATATATTTATATATATGATATTATATATGATATATTATATATATAATATTATAGTATAGTAGTATCATATAGTAGTATATATACATATATATATATATATATAATATATATCATATATATATATATAGTATATATAATATGTATATATATATATAATATATAATATATTATATATAATAAATATATATATATATATGAATTATATATATATATATATATATATATATATTATATATATAGTATATATTATATATATATAATATATATATATATATATTATAATATATATATATATATATATATAATATATAAATGCTTTCATATATATAGAATATATCATATAATACTTTCATATATATATTATTATATGATGATATAGGAATATATATATACTATATATATATATATATATATGCATAATATATATAATATATAGAATATATATATATATATATATATAAAATATATATAATATATAGATATATATATATTATATATATATTATATATTTATATATATATATTTATATATTATATATAATATATATATAATATATATATATATATATATATATATATTTACAATATATATATATACACATAGAAGTATCACAAAATGAATATTTTATATTTCAGCAAAATCATTGCAGATAAAATCAATATCAACATTACATTCACATTAGTTAGAACCAAATTAAGCACAAAGCATAATGAATAAATAAACAATGCATTTCTTTAAAAAGTTTGACATCATCTACAGTCCTCTTGACTTTTCCTATGTGAAAATTGGTATATGCTTGAACACACATTGATAGGCTGAGACACATATTGTATTACATATTGACTACATTCATATTACATTTGGCAATATCTTCAGAAATTTGGTTTATGAACCCCCTATGGATATTTCTGAGTGAAAAATACACTAATTTCCAAAGCAAATAGAGTCTAAGCCATAAACACAAGTGTCTCGTATATGAGACATCCAGCTCCTGCCAGTGTTCAGGCCATCTCATCAGTGAGACACCCTTCATTGTTGGGCTAAATATGGCATTCTAAAAATAATGTTATTGCACAATTACAGGAACCTGATGTTGATCACTAATAACTTAGAGATGGATTTTAACCTCTCTATAAATCAAGAAGACACACACAAACACCAAACAAAAACAGTTTAAATGAAAAACAACATCCCATGAAATCAATCGCTATACAAAATAATTTCTTTTTTTTTTCTTTTTAATTCATATGTGCACTTGCATTCTTGTAACTTTTATTCATTACAAAATTTCCTGTCAAAACCTTTCTTTACCAGAAAAGAATTCTGGATGAACTACAAATAGGGACAGCATATCAGCTTCACTGCAAACATTAACATTCCTATTTCTATTACCTTCTAATCTAAATCATAACAAATATACACAGCATCAAGAACATAAAAAGCATGAAGGACATAAAATATTGCATGATTACTACTGCTTTTTTTTTTTTTTTTTTTTTTTTTTTTTTTTTTACATTTTTTTCTTTCTTTTTTTGCTTTTCTTTTTTTGCTTTTTTTTTTGCTTGTTTGTCTTTTTTATTTTGTTATTTGTTTTTTTTTCCTCTCTTTTTTTTTCTCTCTCTTTTTTTTTTTAAGAATTCAAGTAACCTTCAGAAACAGCACAGAGGACATAAAACACAAAATAAAATGGAAAAAGTTACCTCCACTTCATTACAATTATATGTGCAGAAGAAGTAATAGGAAACCATCTCAGGTGTTCTGAGCAGACAGGTGTTAATTTGCATCAGTGATTCTTCACCCTCTTCCTCCTCCATCGCCTACTCCTCCATCTAATCATCATCAGGGATTTTCAGTCAAGAGGCTAGGCCATGCCTTCAACAGATCACTTTTCTGCTTATGGGTCATCCTCTCCTTCTCCTCCTCTAATCTCTTTGTAATTTTTATAAGTTTTGGCACCGTCCTCCTCCTCCTCCTCCTCCAAAACCTCTCCCACTTCTCAATCACCATCACATCAATGTCCATCCACTTCTTCCTCCTACTCCTACTCCTCCTCCATCCTCTTCCTCCTCCTCCTCCTAATCTACCTGCTCCCACTCCTCCTTCACCTCCTCATCCTCTTCTTTCTCTTCCTTCTCCACCCATTTTTCTCAATTTGGAGGTAAACCATTAAGATTGCTTTTCCACTGAACACTTAATCTAAAACAAAAATAGGTATAATGAAACCTCCATTTTCTGTTAAGAAGATTACTTAGAACCCTTTTTTTTGTTTCATATTTTTTTTTTTTCGGTGTTTCTTTTCTTTCTTTTTTTTATCTCAGCATGTGAGTAGATGCCAAAAGTAGAACCGTATAAGGTATCAAATTATGATTAATACAATAATCTTAGTACCAGCTAATATTGAGCTATAATATATTATAATATATGTCTAGATATACAANGCTGGAATTTTGTAAACACAACCCAATGGCTGGAATTCTTCACATACGCTCGGAAGAAGAAATGCCTTCTTCTGTCACAATCAAAATCGAGGCACCTTCCACTATTGATAATAATTCAGTGAAAGCAGAAGTTGTGTGTGCAACTGCAGCAGAGAATGGATTTTTCGATTATATGATAAACTCGACTTGTGGATATGTGGACAGCATAGAGAAGGCGAATGAAACCGTAAAAAGATATCAGGAACAAACTTCATCAAAATTTATTTGCTACAAAGTACAGAGGAGCTTTGGACGAAATGGTGGGTGGCAGTTTAATTAATCTGTGGGTGATTATATGAGTAAATATATAATCTAAAAGGCAAGAGTGTAAATGTCTTTGTTTATTGTAATATCTATAGTTTCTCGGATGCAAAATTGGTATTTCTTTAGAGGCAGTTGATATAGTGCCGTTAACAGGCAACATTCGTGAAACATATTCAGCCGTGATGTCATATAGTTACTGTGCACGGCATTACTGTGAGACCAGGATTATTTTGCCATTTTTAACCGCTAACACTAGTCTAACGGAACCAAAAATTTATATTGTGCTCCAACTCCAAATGCTTTATGGTTGCTTCAAGCTCAAGAAAATGTGAAAATTCATCACTAATTTTCAATAATGATGATTCCAGGATTCGAACTGATCCGGATGCTTCTGCTTCCATATTACCACCAAACACAGTATGCCCAATGGTGCACATGCCAATCAATCAAACACTTACCAGCCAATCAGAGCACACCACAGCAAAATAAGTTTCTCATACGTAGCCACTTCACGGCTGTATATACACTTCAATATTTAGACTAGTGACGTCATGGAGCAAGTACATAAGATTTATATTTTTCAGTCCTGTATAATCATTGGTGTCCAGGATGAGTAGGTAAACATATATTTAGCCATATATTGGTAGACAGTCCTAAGTATGGTACATATACAACCATTTTTAGGTGTAGTGCAAACAAAGAATATTGCTTGAATCTAACAACCCCAGCAGGCTTGGAACCATACAAGTGCTGAAAAATAGATTTGATGCACTAGTAAATCAACATAATGTGCTTATCTAGGTTTCTTAAGAGTAAAATTAAGGGTAGATTAGCAGTAATTCAAGACGAGCAACAATAAATTAGCAGTGGTAGACAAAAGCAACAGAGCAAAAGTAAGGACGCATCATGCCTAGAAGTCATGTAAATTAGTGACCTCCAGTAGCACACTTGGCATGATGTTCCCATGACATTGCATTACAAATACCATTGCTATAGATGGTTTCCATAGACTAAAAGAACTATATATCACAGGTAATCAGGTGATACAAAATCATTTAGTATAATCTTTTATAAACTACTTTTATAATTATTGTACCTATTTTATCAAAAGTTTTATATTGATTTTTTTTTTTTTTTTTTTTTTTTTTTTTTTTTTTTTTTTTTTTTTTTTTAATACCACGTGTGTAAATGAAATATAGTGTATGATTTGCAGGAAATATTTATATGTATATGAAGTTTAATCAGTTAGTTACTTAAAGAATTATTATTATCTAAGACCCTATTTCATTCCATTTCAGAGTGGTGTTTAGACAACCATAAGATCCTGTGGCATCAAGAAGAACAAAAAGTGAAATTGGAAAATAATTTCCTTGGCAGTGATGGTATCCCATATGTTCTTATTGGAAGCAAAATACTTGAATGTCAGTTTGGCATTGATAGAAATTTGTACCAAAAGAAGAGGCATCAAGAAAGAAGAAAGGTATGAAATAGTTATTTTTATGATATAGTTTTGCTTTTAGGACATGACAGTATCCAAGTTTAACCCATCACCGACGGGTAAAAATTTTGGCAAGTTTACGTATGCACGGGCTTGTTGGTGCACACCGGCAGTTTCCCCTGTTTGCGCCCGGCTCAATCGGTAGTTTGCGAGCGACATATAGCACCTAAAATCTTTTATTTTGCTATAATTTATAAAAACATTAAAATTTTGAAGGTTTACCTTCACTTTAGGTGCCATTGCCTAAAATCTTTACCATATAAATGAAGCCGCTACTACCGGAGAAAAACAACCTCCATCCGACGAGCCAGTAGCACGGGAATGGGCATGACATGATGCCCCCGGCGTTTGGTCCACAACAGCCATGGCATGTACGTACGTACCACTCGGCGGCAATGGGTTAATTTCCAACTTACCTTTACAGCTTCTTTCTATAAATATGTTTATTTCTTCATTACACTCACCATCAGCAGATATCATATGGCTCTGGGTTTGCCAGAAAGATGCTGCAGTCTTTATTATGCATTTTTCTCCCATTAGCATGAAGTTACTAATAGATGTAGCATTTTTGGCAAATGTTACAAACTGATAGACAAGATGTAAGGCAATGACATCATACCATTTTTAATTATTTGTTTTACAGATAGAATTATTGAAAATAAAAGACCGTCGTCACCCTGTTTCTAAGAAGGTCAATTGTCCTGCCAAGATTATATTGAAAGATGTTGTAAAATTCCCATCTTTTAAGGTAATGCATTTTAACCTTGGTACAGACTTTTCATAATTTTGAATGTTGGAAATCGGACCATAATTGTTTAAAACAAAAAATTGTTTGTAGTAGTTTACTAGAAATTGAATATCATCTCTGTTCACAATACTATTCTGTATATAAACCCTAATTCAGACACTACCACCTACTAACTAGTTTTCAATTTTTACTTTGATAATATTTCTATATATATATGTTGTATTTTATATGTCCCTAATGAATGTAGTTTTACATTTAGTACTATACTTCATTTTCAGGCTGAGAAAAATACAGCCCATGCAAAGAAACTGAAGGCTCTTCTTCTTCGTCTTGCACTCAAGGAAAGTCGTGCTGAGGGAGAACGCAGAATATACATACAGCTTCCTGAAGAAACAGATCACTGCAACCATGAAAGAGGAATTGTGTGTATCTCTCCCTTTTTCATTAACATTCTCATTGCTTCATTCCCTCATTTCCTCACTCATTCCCAACCACTTCAAAAGCAGTTATTTTCTTGATGTATATGAAATCTAATAACTACTTCAGATATGTAGTTATATTTTCAGTACTCCCTAAACTCTAGAATCTTGATTTTTCTAAGGTTTTATCATCATCATCATCATTATTAAAGGTAAGCATTGGTCATATATAAATATTGTAAGAGAATTATCTGACAAAATTCTGGGGTTGTATGAACTATGTCTATTTGAGGCAATTATTAGCTGTTTCAAAAGCATATTCTTCATATAAATTAGCAAACACATATTTCCTACCTCTGAATTCAGTACGAGTGTTAGACCTTTAGATGGTTGACTATAGTGAAACAAACTTGTAACAAACAATTATCTGCAGGTCAATAAAAGGCCAAGGAAACCGCGGGAGTTACAAAATACTAAAGTGGAAATTCTGCCTACCTTGGATGCGGAGCTAAATGAGACAGACTTTCTCCACACATTCAGAGTTACAAGACCTGTGTATCAGGTATGTTGTTTAAGTATATGATATATGCTATTTAATTTTTTGTGATTTAAAAAATTATTTCAAAAGAGGTGAGGGAGATTGAACTTTCTCTGATTAAGGTGATTTTGAATATTTTCATCTTTATTTTTAGTGTGAAACTTTCTTTTCAGTTTTTAGTTGACGAGTGGCAGAAAGAAACAAAACAAAATTTGATGGAGGATGAAGTGTCCCTTGAGAATTTAGAGTTTTACAACCAGCATGTATTAGCAGTATTGTATTACTTAGGATCTACTGAGAGCCTAGCTTCAGTTTGTTCAAGGTAGGAGGTAGGACAGGTTGTTTTAAACAAGTCAGGAATATATATTGGTTTTAAAATTTGTATCAGAATTATCAATATAAAAGGGGAAAAGTTACACACGACACATTTTACAAAGAATAGTAATATTGTTATTGATTTTCTAGGTTCAGATTTAAATCTGCAGCCTTTATTGACATTGCTGTTAAGTTTGCTGACTTCTTACTGAATCAGATGGAGAAGTACTTGAGTTTACCAAGCTTAGAAGAAAGGTAGGTAATTTTTCAACTTGCAGTTTTGTTAATTATCCAATTCCACAGAGTTGCCTCTACTCTGACAACATTTGAAAGAATTTGATTTTTCAAAATGACATCATATTTTGATCTGTAACTGTAACACCTTTTTAACAGAATCAGAATAGCAGAAGTGATCAAGCACAATTGTGGGTTTCCTGGTGCCTTTGGAGCAATGGATGCTGCACTGATTCACATGAAAATACCCACAGGAGCTGACAAACAAGAGTATACTTATGTAAAAGAGGGAATAAGCTGCAAATGTGCCTTTGTCTTACAGTTTATTGTTGATCATAGACTGCTCTTCCGTGATATCCATGTGGATTCACCTGCCACAGGAACCAGAGTTCAAGTGTTTCAGGTAGGCTAAATCTTTCTTTAAATCTGATGTTTTAAAATGTATTTAGATGCTGTTCTTTCAAAGTTCCTGAAAATATTGAATATGCAGTACAAAGTATATAATCCTTTTCTTCTCCTAATACTTTCTTTCGTTCTTTTAAGGAATCACAAGCTTGGGCACACCTCCAAAGTCTTTCAAGTGCAGAGACCCACTTAGTTGCCCCAGCCACGTACCCTTTGGCTCCTGCTATCATGACGCCACATGTGAAAGATGTCCTTTCTTACCAGGTAAATTGTACTTGCTGTTATTTTCAGCAACTTTTGTGTCAATAAAGAAATATATTTTTGTTTGTAAGAAGTATTTTACAATTTGAAAAGCATGCAAGTCATTTATGCGGTAGGAAGTATAGAACTATCTTTTTTCTTTTTCTTTTTTTTTTTAATAAATTTCACTCCATCTTTAATATTTTCCTTTCTAATATAGGAAGCCCTGTTTAATGAGAATCACCATGAAGCCAGCAAATTAACTACAAATGCCATGACAGTCTTCAAATCCAGATTCAAGAGAATGCAGCAAATGGACAGACATGTTGCAACCAATATGAAATTATTGAAGGCTACTTGCATTTTGCACAACATAGCACTAATGCATGAGAATGAAATGGTAATTTTGAAAAATGTCGAGTTAAGAATTCACATGAAAAATACACACACATGGTAGAGACCTTTGTAATGAAAATTAGATAAGCGATTCCCTCACTTCAGTTTTAAATTACTCCCTACAGGTATTAGAGAACATGCAGATGGAATACAACAGTGAGATGGACGAAGAGGGTTGGCATAATGTTGGCATGGAGGAATTTGTGGCAGAGTTTGGCATCCTTGGAGGGGAAGAAAAGAGGCACTATCTTACAACAGTCATGACAGCAAGACCCGACACCATGTTATCCTATGTGCAGTTATCACCATCGCATATTGGTGATAATTTGGTTATATCCTGAAAATAAATTTACCTTACCTACAGCAATAATACCAAAAGAGTCTTATATCTTTCTATACTTTCCTGCAAATACAAAATACAAAACATTAATTTGTTGATTTCTTTTACTTGTAGTTTCTTTTAAATCCTTCCATATCTTCATAATTCATTGCTCACTTGTCATGAAAATGATATCCAATCAGCTCCTTCCATATATTTTATTTCTGCTACATTATATACACTGTAATGTTCATAGTATGAACCTTTCAGATTTCTTTAATAAAAGATATCTGATAAAAAAAAATCTTTTAAGCTTATTATAATTAGGTAGGTTAAGAGGCCATATTTCAATATACAAAATATGTGGCAATTTTCATATACATTTTTTCCCCTTTAAGAAGTGTTCATGGGTTACTACAACCATCATGAAAGTAAGCTAACACAAACACCAGTAATGAAATAGTATATCAACAAATTCAAGAGAGAAATGTCCCTTACTTTTTGTTATTTCTATAATGTATCTGATTATCACCTTATTACCATATCCTAAAAAAATATTAAGAAAATAATAATAAATGAATATCAATGGAACCACTTTATTTCCTACAAGGAGTTGAGTGTCAGTAACAATACACACAGCATAAATTCTAGTACTTGCAAGAATCAGTGTTCTCCCTCTTAAACTTTCAGAATCAAATTTCCAGCTTTGTGTTCAGAGGACAAAGACAAATGTAAACAACTATTTAATGAGGCACATGAAAAGTGTATCTTGTTGGGAGGAACATAGAAAAGAAAAAAAAAAGAGTAATATCTAGTGAGTAAGACCATTTTTTACAAAATTAATATCATAGCATGAAATTAAGTCAGTAAGGAAAATATTCAGGAAAAAGATTTATCAGTGGGACTAAGTTCATGAAAATGCAAGGTAATGCCTAACACTCTCAATAAATTTGTTAAACGCCTAGCATTTTTCAGTATGGTTTTATTGCACGTTTTCTTTGGCAACTTTCTCTTTAGTCGACTGCTTAACCTTGTAGTCGCTTAGAGCTGCTTTTATGGCATCCTCAGCAAGCACTGAAATTGAGAAACATTGTGAACTTAATGAGTAATGCCCACATTCTTATCATTCATTCATCCCACACATGCCCTAAATCTCTTATCGTTTCTTGATCTAACACTATGAATAAGTTTCCAGATAAGAGAATATGATAGAGCTGATAGCACTCATAGTATCTGATACCAAAATCATGAATTTATTACAACTTTTCCTGCCCATGAATAAGGAGTAATCCTCTTTACAAGATACACATTTTAATGATGGAAACAGGAAGGAAGGAGAGGATTTACTGAAGTTTCATTACCCATATACAATGCAATAAGTATAAAAGAATTACTTACTAGAACAATGTAGCTTGACAGGAGGTAGTTTTAGCTCCTTTGCAATATCAACATTTTTTATTTTAAGAGCTTCATCCATCTGAAAATAGTAATTTAAGTGGTAAGTAATATGTATATATATGGATATATAGAGTAGAAAATATTCAAGTGTCTTTTTCTATTACTGCATATTGATCACAGCTGTCATATGTCATGTGAAGGGGGAAAAAAATTTGAACCTAAATAGCCCCCCCCCCCAAAAAAAAAAAAAAGAAATAAGGGACTAAATTACAAATGAGCAAATTCCTTAATATTCTGTAAATCATTATGTATTTTTACAACTAGTAATCCAAACACTACCAAAATTCTACTTTGAAGGTATCAACGTTTGTATTCCATGACAAAATCAATCAAAGACTTCCCTAACATCAAATGATTAAATTTCTTCATACTGTCCTTAAATAAAAGAAAAAAAAATCAGGGATTCATAAAAAATAAAAAATAATAACATTAACTAAAAAATAACCTTTTGTACACTTACAGTCTTTCCCTTTACCCATTCTGTCGCCAAAGATGATGACGCAATGGCAGAACCGCATCCAAATGTCTTGAATTTGGCGTCAATAATCTTCCCATTTTCATCCACCTTCACCTGTAGTTTCATTACATCTCCACAGGCAGGGGCTCCTACAAGACCTGTGCCCACTGTGGAGTCATTCTTGTCGAGGGATCCAACATTACGTGGATTTTCGTAATGGTCAATGACCTATGGACACAAAAGTATGTTCTTGTAATATCGATAGAGTAGATCTGCATGTTCAATATCACATATTTTCTTATTATCTGTCTCTGAAAGACTATTTTCTAAATGCCCAGAAATTAACAAGACTCTTTACCATTTACAGTTGCTCTCTGATGAAAAACTGAATTTACTGACAGTAATAATAATAATTACAATAACAAAAATCACAAGCATACATTTTACCCATACGTTACACTGGACTCTATATTAATATCCTTTTCTCAAAATAATGACTGACTGTCCATATATATTGTAACAAAATTTAAAACATATTCTAAGATCTTACAAAAGGCAGTATTTTTTCAAACCTTAAACATTCTCATCTCTTCATGTCAGTTAACTTCAAATTATGATTAAATACTATAAAGAATAAGTTTTTCTAATAACTTACTGTAATGACCAATACTTATTCATTATTCTATAAATAAATAATTCTCTCTGATAAGTTTTTCAAAGAAAGAGGATTACTCATTTATTTATTTATTTGTATATGAGAGAACTTATTTATAACTTTATGAAAGCGAGAGAATTATATATCTAAAGGTTTATGAAAGAGAGAGAATATGATTTTGAAAGTATATGATAATTTTCATACTGGGTGCTAGAGACATGATTATCAATCAAGGAGCATTGCAACAGGAAAAGTATTGCAAAATACTAAGAGAATGTCCATGGTCACTGACACAGACACTAGCAATGAAATTTAGGCAGACATAAGCATAGAAATACACAGACACAGACACAGTCAGAGAGACAGAGACAGAGACAGAGACAGACAGACAGACAGACAGACACGCACACGCACACGCGCACGCGCACGCACACGCACACACACACACACACACACACACACACCATAAAAAAGTTATATATATATATATATATATATATATATATATATTATATACACACACGCACACACACATACACACACACACACACACACACACACACCATTTCACCTCGTATAAATTTAATATGAACTACACAATACTGAATCTCCAGTGATCAAAATTTTACTGATATGTGTGGGTAAAATGCACCTTTTTTTCTAACTTCATACCACAAGAAGCAAGAAACGGACCTCAAGAAACAATCGTACCAGGCAACCAATGATTTTGTGATATCTGTAAAAAATATGAATTTAAACTTGCTTTATAATGTAGTACAATCCTGTTACATGTTAATTTACTTAATGATATTTATGGTCCCTTTACTTGAAGGTTTAATGCTTGAAGGCCATCTTGCAATGAAAGTAATGAAGGTGAAAATATATCACTACTTAAATCTGTAAAAAAGAGCATGGCACCTATTTCAAAATACTTATATATTTCTACAGGCTTTTCTTTCTTTCTCCATAACCTGCCCATTACCCTAGGTTCCTTCATGGATTCTCAAACTCAGTCTCAACAGTAATGCTAATGGCACTAATGAGCACGTAACACGCATATAAGTGGTTGGTTGCTGGGGTAAAGGGGGAAGCATTAAGGTGCAAGTGGAAGTGTCAGTGTTTGAGAAGGTGCTTGTAGTGTTAAGAATTTGTTTAGTTTGCTTGTGAAAGTATTGAGTGTTTCAGTTTCAATTATATGTTTGGGGAGCCTGTTCCAGTCGCGTATGGTACGTGGGAAGAATGAGTGATTATAAGAGTCTGCGTTGGTGTGGTATGTGACGAATTTACTGGTGTGTGAGTTTCTTGTGTTGTGTGAGTGTGCTGCTTTTAAGTATTTGTGTTTGTTGATGCCAATAAGGTTGTTTTGATTTTGTATATGATTGTAAGTCCATGTGCTTGTCTTCATGTCTCAAGCATGTCCATATTAATCTGTTTTTTTATGTGAGATGAAATACCAGGTGTACAGGTGTAATTACGTGTAATAAGCCTGGCAGCCCTAGTATTGACTTGCTCGAGCTTCTCAATATTGTGCTCAGTGTAAGGGTCCCTTACAACCATGCAGTACCCTAGTGTTCGATGTACAAGTGTGTTGTAAGCTACGTGTTTGATGTCGGGTGTACAGTTGCATAGGTTCCTCCTCAGAAACACCAGCGTTCTGTTTGCTTTATTAATGATAAAGTCGATATGTGTGTTGAAGGTAAGGTTGTTGGTTAGGTGGATGCCAAGGTATTTATAAGATGCTGTAGGTATTAAATGTGGGTTATGTAGGGTGTAAGTGAAGTGAATTGGTGCATGAGATCTGGTGAAGCTGAGAATTTTGCATTTATCAGATCTAAAAGACATCTGCCATGATCTTTCCCATTGTTCTTGAGTGTCAATGTCTTGCTGGAGAAGTCTACAGTCATCTTCAGTTATTATGAGTCGAAACAAAAGGCTGCTGTCAGCATAAAGTCTAGCAGAAGAGTTAGGTGTCGAAAGTGGAAGGTCGTTAATATATAGCAGGAAAAGAAGGGGGCCAAGAACGGTGCCTTGCTGGACACCAGAAGAGACAGGGACAGGGTAGGAAGATACGCCATCGAGTAAGTCATGTTATACTTCATTTAGGTGTTTTAAGAGTGATTTATAGGCATATCTAGATTAGTGCACATTCTGCATTTAACACTTCCTTTCACCTGCCGCCAGGTTGATACCTGGCCAGCCCGCTCACTTTGAGATAGAATGCCGGTAAGAAATGTTGCGTTTCCAGTGTTGTGTTCATTCTGGGTTATTCTTAAGACTATACAGTGACAAAGAAGATAAAATAGACTTCAGTGAAAATCCCAGTTTAATATCTGGGCCCACCAAGAGCTCCAGTACTGAAAAAAGTGATTAAAATTGTAGCAATCCAGATGGTAGAAGGAAGTGAACAGAAGTTTGACGGTTGCAGATATAAAGATATTTGGTTTATCATTTTACGGTGTGAATGCAGCTCTATCTTGCCATACATACCGAGATGGAGAGAATGTGTCCAGGGGGGTGTTGGGGGGGGCGGAGCCCCCATCAACCCTCCCCTCGGGGAGTGCCCAAAGGGCACGCGTAGTCACAGCATTTTATTATGATATATTAGGTTGGTTTATTGGTCAATACGTTTTTTGGGGGGTTTGGAACATGTGAATTCCCGTAGAGTTTTGTTGAAAGGTGGGTTAGGTTCCCGTAGCGTATTTGATTTCTGGCGTGTCAGTCCGTAAAACTTCAAAGATGGCAATTACATATGCAGAGATTCATTGGCCTATTTTAAGCATTTTTTGTGCTATTTTTTCGCATTTTTGATCTTTAATCTTCTTATTTAAGCTTGTTTTACCCCATAATTTCCCTGATATACTTCATGCCCTCCCCTCCTAACGG
This sequence comes from Penaeus vannamei, assembly GCF_003789085.1. Lineage (NCBI taxonomy): Eukaryota > Metazoa > Arthropoda > Malacostraca > Decapoda > Penaeidae > Penaeus > Penaeus vannamei. The sequence continues at coordinate 264,231 of NW_020868796.1, forward strand.
GACTCTCAAATCAAGATCATCGATGGAGAAATGTACTCGATCTCCCGAACGCTTCACTGGCAGAAGAAACAACACCGAAAATCGATGAAATCATTGGACTTCCTTCAGAAAACATCAATTCTTTTTAGACAAAGTCTAAGAGTGTGCGACAGCCTTCTGCAATTTCCATTTCTTCATTTCATCATCATAATTCATGTCCCTTTTTTTAACGCAATAAACTCATATCTTACACCCTTTTTACGAAAAACATAATGCAATAATAGAACATTTTTCTCCTAATTACGTCACACAACAGGAACCCCGAGACCATGTTAATAAGTTTCCTGAAGAATTTGTTCCTATAAAATTGACTCTAATCTTAAAACCAGCATGAATGTCTCTACCTTCTTGTGATACTTGGCCGACGAGGTGACGCTGACAGACCTCCCCGTCAGGAGAGGAAGGGAACGCGAGATGCTGCGAAGAAGAGCCATCGCTGCTGGTTTGTGTAACGCTGGGGACTCACTGCTTCTCGAACATGTTGTGAACTCAAGTCGTCGTGCGAGGATTCGAACGTCGTCGGATTCTTGAGGATCCTGACATATTTCATGAATAAATAAGATAGGGATTTTTCTATTCACAGAACTAGTGTGAGTCCATATTTGGCTTTTTCTGTATTTTTAGGTTTCATTTTTTGTTTAGTTCTTTAAGTGAGTTTATTATGTGTTTCAAGAAAATCCATTGCAATGCTATAATTTGTTGATCGATACACATATTTGTTTTATGATGTGTAATTATTGTCGTGGTATATAACTAATCGAAATATTTTTATTATATATATTGGGACGGAATGTTTAACCTGAAACAATATAAACATTTAATTCCTCAAAGTCATGATGATTCCATAAATGAAAAACGTGATAAACTTCTACATTACATTATTATAATCCAATCGTTACCAAAGACATTACAGTAATATAGAATAATTATCATATTCATTAAACCCTCTATTATCTAACACCTTCAAACAAACATTTTTTTAAAATGTATATGTTCGGATACGCTCCAATCAGCTGATTTTCGTAAACAAGATGGAGGGAGCTTTCAAACCCGGACGCGGTCGTCGGGACCAAGAAAATGTCAAAATTTGCGTCAATCTCGATAGAACTTTAACTTCTTCAACATGCTGCAGAGTCGTAGAAGACATGTTAAAGTATTTATTGTATCAGCGGCATCAAATTCCTGTTCAGTATGATATACTGCTGCGAGAAGCGTCGATGGTAGAGAAAGAATGTAACGAGACTCAAGGATTTAATTCGAACGAGGTTAGTAATTTATTTGTTATTTCGGAATTAATTGAAAGATACTTTTGATATAATTGATGGCAGGAACATTAAGGCAAAATTTATGGGAGAGGAGGATATGAGAGATTAAGTTAATGTCAAGAACTAGTAACATATGACAAATATCACTGAACTAGTTATGTAGGAGTTATTTTTTTCCTTTTATTAATCCTCGCAATATTGCCTTAGTGTGCAAATGTCATTCATAATACTTGGGTTCCCTTTGAATTACTAGCAACATGACATTGTAAATGGTATGTGAGCAGCCAGTAGGGCATATACAAAGAATATATAAGATTTGGAGATCAGTCTAACTGCATTTGGTACAGGATAATATCTTATGGTTGCCTGCAACTGTCATTGTTTAAATACAAATGCTATTTTGATGTCATCTCGTCCTGCTTGCCCAGCTGCAAAGGAGGGCTAGATGGATAACTTCTCCAGGACGAGAAAGTAGTTTCCAAACAGTCAAAACATCTTGACCAACTTGTCTGGACGAGCAAAATAAAGAGTTCCAAGCATAGCATTATACACGCACATACATACACACATGTATGTATGTGTGTATCTGTATAGAAATTACATGTTTTTATTTATATGTATATATAGGTATATTTATTTATGTTAATTTATTTAGATAGTAGATAGAATGATAATATATAGATAGATAGATATAATAGATAGATAGATAGATAGATAGATAGATAGATATGTATACATAAATACATATATCCTTCTTTTTAGGACCTTCATTTTTTGCCATAGAGATATGCTTGATTGAGGGAGGTTACATGTTTTACTGAATTAAGATAGAACTAAGCTAACCAAATATTATTCTTCTGTAGATGGAATGTTCAAATCATAAGGAAGCAATCTCGAGTCAATTAGAATATGAAGAAGACACTTTGAAGGTGAGTTAATTTGCTTTGCTCCTGGATGGGCATACAGTCAGGGTTCGTTCTTGGTTCCTAGTGAGTGCAAAATAGTAATACTAGCACTCTATGACATTTTTCTTTTAACCTTTCACTACTGTTTCCAACCTTATTTCACCTTTACCAGACATAGTATTAGAGATCTTCTAATCCCCTTCCCCCTTTTTTTTTCTTTCTTTCTTTCTTTCTTTTTTACTGCTTCCTTTTATTATGATTTTTAATACTCATGCCTTTACATGTATTATTTTATATGGTGGATATATGTTGACTACTTTTAATCTCAATCTCTCTCTCTCTCTCTCTCTCTCTCTCTCTCTCTCTCTCTCTCTCTCTCTCTCTCTCTCTCTCTCTCTCTCTCTCTCTCTCTCTCTCTCTGTCTCTCTCTCTCTCTGTGTGTGTGTGTGTGTGTGTGTGTGTGTGTGTGTGTGTGTGTGTGTGTGTGTGTGTGTGTGTGTGTGTGTGTGTGTGTGTGTGGAATTAATGATGAACAGATTGCAACAGGAACAACAAAGGGAAGGACAAGAAAACACATGAATATACCAAAGGCCTTTTCGCTAATGCTTCGTCAGGGCATACTTGACAAGAGGTACATAGAGGAGTATTTATACAAATGTTGGGTGGTCAGGTCACATTGGTAATCAGGTGTTGATGTTGTTAATTGTATAAATGAACACCGCTTCTACCATCTTCCTTTGTCGTGGGGCCAAGCCTTGCTTTATGATGGAAGCCTGGGACCATTTCGGGAGGTGACTGTCGGTGTCTACATGAACAACGAAGGCGCTTCTCGTGTCATGGCATCGGAGAGCGCTGCGGTGTTGGCTGATTTGTTGTTCGTGCAGTCCTTGTGCTGTATCGCCTATGTAGACTTTATCACAACCCCCTCAGTGTATGCTGTACACCTGGCTGAGGGGTCTTTTGTGGTTTGACATCTTTTCTTTAATAATGTCCTTGCCTGAAGACGTAGCTATCTTTAGAGTACGGCCCACTAGGTCCTCCAGGTTTTGAGTCAATTCCAAGTGGAGGATGATTATTCTCTGAGTCTTGTTCTGTGTGTCTTCACCTCTTGGTCTACTCATGATTTTCTCGGCCTTGCGTCAGATGTGGGTAAGCATGGAGAGAGGATAATGGAGATGTTGGAAAGTGTTGCAGACGTGTTGCATCTCTTCCTCTAAGAACTCAGGGCTGCATATTCTGAGGGCTCGGAGGAAGAAACCAATGACCACTCATTCTTTGGTTCTCTTACTATGGGCAGAAAAATAATGAATGAAATCATCTTTATTGGTGGGTTTTCTGTATGCGGAAAATAATGGTCCATCTGGTCTTCTGTGGATCATGGTGAGCAGGAAAGGGAGCTGTTCATTTCTTTCTTCTTCTGTTGTGAACTGAATGAAGGGGTATACTGCATTGAGTCTGAAGATAGCTACATCTTCAGGCAAGAAGATCAGAGATATCGTAAGAGAAAAGAGGTCAAACCACAACAGACCCCTCAGCCAGGTGTACAGCATACCCTGTGGGGGTTGTGATAAAGTCTACATAGGCAAGACAGCACAAGAACTGCAAGAACAACAAATCAGCCAACACTGCAGCGCTCTCCAACGCCACAACACGAGAAGCGCCTTCATTGTTTATGTAGACACCGACGGTCACCTCCCGAAGTGGTCCCAGGCCTCCATCATAAACCAAGTACTGGCCCCACAACAAAGGAAGATGGTAGAAGCGGTGTTCATTCATACAACTAACAACATCAACACCGCTACAGGGAGTTACGAACTAGCCCAGGTCGTTACTCACCTGATTACTGACGTGACCTGACCACCCAACATTTGTATAAATACCCCTCTATGTACCACTTGTCATGTATGCCCTGACGAAGCATTAGCAAAAAGGCCTTCAGCATATTCGTGTTTTCTTGTCCTTCCCTTCGTTGTTCCTGTTGCAGAGAGTGAGGGTGAGGGTGAGGGTGAGGGTGAGGGTGAGGGTGAGGGTGGAGGGTGAGGGTGAGGGTGAGGGG
>NW_020868796.1:271095-281095 GCF_003789085.1 Penaeus vannamei
TTTTAATATGCTGTATATATTTTTTAAACACATATATGACATATGCAATGTAATAGTCTTTTATAAAATAGCATAAAGAGATACTCATTGTCCTTCTGTTTGTCATTGAGGTCCTTCAACCTGTTGTACAAATTGGTTCTGTTGTTCAGATCTGTTTTATATGGTGACTATGGTTTTGCACATTAAATCAGTATTGCTTTTTGATATCAGGGCAGTAATCAATATTCTTATCTTAAATAATGAGGCAGATATTATACTTCAATCAATATTTTACTTTGCAATATGAAAAAGGTAGAGAAGATAGCAAGCTAAATCTTAATATAATGACACTTAAACATGTCCTTTGAAAGTAATATCTAAGTACAGTGTCTTGATTTTTATTATCATCATCATCAGATCTTACCAATTGGTCTTTTATCATACACATTTTAAATGCCTCGCTGGCATTAAAGAATTATAATAATAAATAAATAAATAACAATAATAATAAATAATAGTAATTATGCATACTACCCTCAGCTATTTCTTAAAACAAATTATAGAAATTAATTTCAGTTGGTTATGTACAAAAAAAAAAAGCCAAACCATGCTGAACAACTAATAGTTTGCCATACAATATAAGTTTGGATTTTGGAACAAACCTAGTAAAGGGAGAAATTGATATATGACTATACATAATGCAAATTTTAGAAAGCAAAATATTATTTTAAGTTTAGATTGTTTCTTGATGGTCAAGTAAATTATGACTATCTGAGATAAACAAACCTAAAATTAGAAAACTACATAGTACATTAAAATATTGCAGATACTCACATTAACAACTAAATTCTTTCTACATTTAATTTTCACTTATAAGTGTATTTGTGGAAAACTTGAAGCTATGGGATATTCAAGGAGATTAAAATTTAAGCTTGTTCTTTCAGGTTTACTGCTAGAGAGAAGCTATGACCTCAGATTTAGAAAATTAACTACCTATTAATGTTCTAGAGTCAATATAAACATCTGCTACATTATAAGCTTTTGTTTTAAAATACTATCTTCATAAATCAAACAAAAATACAGTTCCTTGAAATATACTGGAATTAAAAACGCCCTTTGTCATACTCTGACTTCTTAACTGCAATAAAACTTTTCTGCAGGGCTTGTTCACGTCTCATAGGTTATAGAGAAGTTACAAAACAATTTACCTTGTTTTATTACCAAACTATGTCACAATTAATCTCCATTTTATACAAATAAACAATTATTTGGTAAGAAAAAAAAATTTAAATCTAAAATTTATTATAGAACCTCTTCAATTCTCTACTTCCATTTCCTCTTGGTTCTCTCCTACAAGCTGGTAAATTATGTTGTGGTAAACCTCACTTACTGGAGAACCAGCAAACATATCTAAGAAGTTTTTTCCTTCCTCTGTACATCTGACAAGATTCGGGTCAATTGGCACTCGACCTAAAAAGGACACTTTTGCCTTGGCTGCAAGTTGTTCTCCACCTCCTGTTGCAAGGATGTTGCTGCATTCCTGTGTGAATTCATATTCATTAAAGACAACTATTATACATATTTAAAATCAGTATTGAGTATTTTACTATATTTACAATTCACATTAGTAAAGGAATCAAAGAATTAAGAAAGCAAGTCTCTCTCATTACAAAATATGAGAGAAATAAGTGAAAAAAAAAAAACTATGACTGTGAACAAAAAAAAATATACATGTAGAACACAAAACTGCTTATACAGTGCTACTTACTGAACAACTTGGACACACAAATCCAGACATATTCTCAATGATACCAAGTACATTTATGCCCGTTCGCTTGCAGAATGTCAATTCTCTATTAACATCGTCCACAGCCACCATTTGAGGTGTTGTTACAAGAACAGCACCCATTACTGGAGCAGACCTTAAAGATAAATGCTGTTAAAAAATCTGTCTTATGCCTTTGTTACACTAATTAATATATAAATAAAATTCAAATGCAACATACACAACCTAACCCCCCACCCCACCCACCCCAATCCCCTGCCCATTGTTGTTGTGGAGGGGGGCTTAGGAGACGGAGACTGAGACCCAATGCAGGGATCTCCCCTGTCTAGGGCCTTAGCCCTCAACTAATTTTGCATGGTCTTTTCCCCCTCCAGCTTTTTGTTTCAGTCCCTTCTACTATCTACTTCCTAAGGTGTAAGAGCCGTGCTGAAAGGATGAAAGGCTGACCTTGTGCCAGTCCTGAACGGTCCGCGGGAACCATGGGCGCGGTACTCCCAATTTAGTTGTCTAGCCCTTACCCCCTTACACGGCACTAGTGGGTGGACTGTTTATTTCCCTTTGCATAATCAAGACTTCCCATGGCCAGTAATGAAGATGTAATACCCCTATTAGGGGCAATGAGGCTTGCCCCTTCATCAAATAGCCCCACCGGCTCCCCGACCCCAGGCTCTCCTTTGACCACGACTCCGACCACTGAAACTACTACCCACTCCTCAATGCCTACTAGTGCATTACCCACCTAAGCAGACTCAATCTCCAGAAGTTTCTACCCTCCCAACTTCCTCAAATTCATCAACTCTACTCCTACAACCCATCAATGTCAAAATTGTTGGCGATTTGGATATCCTGCCAAACACTGCCGCTCCTCAGACCGATGCCCCCTCTGTGCCCAACCTGGTCATAACAGATCAAACTGCCCTGCACAAACACGCACATGTGCTAACTGCAGCCACCCCCATAATGTCTTTTATAGAGGCTATCCCACTTACAAGTTTGAGTCTGAGGTAGCAGCTCTCAGATACAAAAATGGTTTCACTCTACGTGAAGCCAGAGAGGAAGCACATCGACAAGGTTTCTCTTATACTCCCTACTCCAGTAATGTCGCTCGCTCTGCCCCTCCCCCTCCACCTTAAGATGTTCCCATACCCTCCCCTATACCTACTTACTTCCCCACTTCCACTTCTACATTCAACCTCCCCCAGTCAAATTCTTTTGCCACTCTAAATCCAGACACCCCAATCTCAACTACAGCCCCAACACCATCCCCTCTCCCTCCCCGCACTACCTGCAGTAGACAGACGAAACGTTCCACCCCTTCTTCCCCTACCGCACACTCACCTCCACCTACCTTTACCTTTACTCCTCAGACACCAGTCTCTTCTTCCCCACCTCATAAGAAAACCTTTGTCCCACAAAACTCTCCAACAAACTCCACTGCAGAAACTATGGAAGACAATCAGAGCTATATGCTTGAGACACAAAATTCAATAACTTGTGCTCCCTCCACACTTGAAGTGATTGCCGATATCCATACCCCTCCTACTCATATTCCCCCTACACCCCTTCCTCCTCCTCCCTCTCAACACAACCTAACCCCCTCAATTCCATCCACCACCGATATCCATCCTCCTGAAATCCATCCCCCTCTTACTCATAACACCCCTACACCCCTTCCTCCTAATCCCTCCCAAGACAACACATCCCCTTCAACTCCAACTATCCATCCTTCCGATATTCATCCTCCTACTACTAATATTCCCCCCACACCACTTCCTTCTACTACCTCCCAACACAACCCACGCCCTTCAACTCCAACTATACGCACGTTCTCCCTCCCTCCATCCCCTCTATCCTTTCCACTCCCTCCCGGATACACACGGGAATCACTCATGTCACAACACCCCCTAGCTCCTTCCCCCCCTGATTCCCCTACAAGTACGGGTGCTTTCACTCATAAAATACCTAAGATATAGCTCTCCTACATTGGAATATTCGCAGTTTCTTTTCTCACAGACTAGACCTACGTCATATCCTTGCTTCTTATAACAACCTGTTCTCCTTCCTCAAATGCATAAATATCCTTCACTTGATCTAATTCCCTTACCTAAACCACCATAACCCTTTCCCTCATCAACACCCTTACCCAACTTAAACTTTTCAACATTACTCTAGATAGTTGACGCATAGCAACTATCACCTGACATCACCCTTTACTATATATCTTCATATAGAGCTATATGACCTTAGATGTCTAGCACATTTATTTCACTTTTAACCATTAACCATTAACCATATAGAACTTAAATGTTGTATCAACTTAGCAAGTGCCTAGTATTTAATATGAATACCAAATCTTGCATAACTTAAATATAATAATAAATAACAAATAAATAAATAAATAACAAATCTTGCAAATCTTGCATTGTGTAAAACAAATTAAGAAATACAAATAAATTTTCTAAGTATAATATGGTATAACCAAAAACTTTACATTTTTCTCATGAACTAGAATAATTATCCAAAAAATATAAATAAAAAAACTTACTTGATGTTTTCCATAACAGATATATGCTCATCTGAAGTGCCCGGAGGAGTGTCCACTATAAGGTAGTCTACATCCCAAGCTACACTTGTTAACAGCTGCTTGATCATTGCTGCCATTCAAATGGAGTAAAATAAATTTTAAAAACTGAATACTTGACCACTCAAAAATTAGACTCGGTGAACTATATCAAATACTGCACCCATTTCAGTCTTATTATTTTTGAAGTATTTGATTTTATTTATAAACAATAAAATTTATAACCTCACCGTTTTTCTTTGGACCTCTCCAAATGACAGCATCAGTTTTTGAGTCTAGGAAAAATGCAATGGAAATAATGCTTAATCTTTTTTCATTATCTGCATACACTGGAACCCAGTTACTGGAAATGAGAAAAAATATATATTGAAAAAGTAGCACTAAACCACTGCATCCTAGTTTGTTACACTGCACAGAAAAGTAGTGGTCAGAACAATAAAGAAAATGGTACAGAAAGAAGCACAATTATGAGAAAAAATATGTCATACTTTAAGGAATTATTTTCAAGAATTCAGATATAAAACCGCACCCACCCTTCTGGAGTTGTTAGGACGTCCTTGCCTTCGACCCCAACCATTCGTGGTATTGAGGGGCCACAGAGGTCGACATCTAAAATACCAACTCTATACCCTTTTCCCCGAAGTGTGGCTGCTATCTGAACTGTTGCTGTGCTTTTCCCAACTCCACCTTTCCCTGATAAAACTAGAATTGTTTTACCAACTCCCTGTAGCACTGGCCCTGAAAAGCCAAGATTTGATTAATGAAAACGGATTATTTTTAAGAACTGATAGATCAGGTACTGAGATGAGCAGTGATTTTTTTTATGTCAATCAATCAGTTAGATCAGTTCTGAGGAGGGTGCACTGCTGGACTGTTCCCACCAGCTTTTTCCACCCAGGAGTGTCTCTGGGAAAGTACACATGAGCAGTATCATTTTCTTTGAATCAGCCCAAGTGTCATATGGCCTTCATTACTAGCAGGCTGCAAAGGTTTGAAAAATGCACATCTGAATTGTCTTTCTAGGTATTCTATAGTATGAACAACAGCGAGTGAATTATGAATTAAGAATAATTTTGCCTGAAGGATATTGCAGATTCTCTAATACATACAATATATGTAATATTAACACATGCATATGCATGCACCCACCCATGCATGCACACACACGCACACGCACGCACGCACGCACGCACACACACACACACACACACACACACACACACACACACACACACACACACACACACACACACACACACACACACACACACACACACACACACACACACACACACACACACATATACACACAAACACAATATACATATATATATGTATATAGATAGATTACAAAGTATCAAATGACAATAAAAATAAAACAAAACCAAGCAAATAACTTACAAACTAAATTAATAGGTATTGAGCAAGAAGGATATATATTTCAAGATCTTGGATAAATATTCAGAATACCTTTGCATGACCAATCTTGACAAAAGACGTATCGCTGGATTATGCCCCAGATACCCCCCATGCCCCCTGATAGCAGGGGAGGGTAAAATATGAATATACAGAGAATTAGTCAATGGCAGGGTAAAATATTAATAATATACTGAGAATTAGTCAATGGCAGGGTAATATATGAATAGTATACAAAGAATTAGTCAACTGCTGGTGGCTGTGCACCCTGCAACCCAACATGAAGGGCTGCTGTTCCCCCAACCTCTGCCCTGTACAACCACTATGTATGTATGACAGGATAGAGCATAGGTCAGACTTGGCATTGGACACTCCCACATGTCATCCATATGCTCTATCCCTCTGTGATTACTTGGAGAATACTTTGTATTCCAGGACGGGGGTTTGGGGGCAGCACTCTCCAAAGGGCACAGCCCCCTACATTAGACAATATTGTAACTTATTCAGTGTATATTATTATTAGTGATGCATTTCATGTATATTATTCATATTCTACCCAGCAATTTCTTTGGTACGCACAATCAAGGCCAAGAATAAGGGGGTTTAGGGGGGTTCCATGGCAAACATCTTACATATATGAGTAGTAGATGCTTAGAGGAATCCATTAATACTACTTTTGTTGTGATCAGATAAGAGAAGGTATTCTAAACAATTACCAAATCTTCTACTCATGCAACACCACCTAAGCAAAATAGATAATTTTGCAGCGAGAGACATCATAAACAATGTTTATGATGACAAGATCTTGCCACACAGTCATATCAGTGCACTCTAGCAAAGTGCTCTGTAAGTATAACAAAACTCAGCTGTAATATAAAAAAAATAGCCTGTTCCTTCATGTCGTGTTTTAATGCTGCGTTCGGAACTCCTCTTCTTGCTCATCCAGACAAATTGTCCAGAACCAGCAGGACAAGTGGGCTGTATTTGGAAACTCCAAGACCCTTTCTGCCCAGAATGCAACCGGCTCGAATGTAAGCATTGACTTTTTTTTTATCATACCGGTATCTTTATTTTAAACGGTGCAAAGGTTTTGTAAATCCTTTGATGCATATTTAACTTACCTGCAACTGACAAACCAAAAATATCCTTTGATAACACCAATAAAGAATCATAAAATTACCCATCAATATTTTGCGGTTACCTGCAACTGTCAATGTTTACATACAAAATCTATTGTGATGTCATCTCATCCTGCTTAGGTTAGCAGGAGGACCAGATGGACGTGATGGACAACTTGTCCAGAATAAGATATTAGAGGTTCCGAACAGTCAAAATATCTCGTCCAACTGGTCTAGACGAGCAGGACAAGCAGTTCCAAACACATTAGTCACCAAACTTTGCATGGAAAAGATTTCAAAGTTTTCTCAGTCATGTTTCATACGTTCAACCACAACCAATCAGTAAGTACTATTGCCTATCATTGATTCAATGAGCTGCTATATTCCTTCTGCCGCAAGCTCAATATTTCATAATCAAATATATGAAAAAAATGTCATACACGAAATGCGTCTACATTTCTTCAATTTATAAAACTGCACATCCTATTTACAGTGAAGAATTAATTGTCACACACTTTAAAAAACACTGCTTCATACCTGTTACTGCCGCCATTCTGTCTTAATCAAAAATTATTATAATTTCTAAACTAAAAACGATTATGAAGCGAAGAAAAGTGTCCCCTCACGATGACAACCCTGGATCCGCCTCCTATCTCAGCTGGATGCCGGATTCTGTAAACAAACTTCTATGAACGAGGGATCAGAACTTATTTTATTTTCTACACACACACACACACACACACATATGTATAAATATATGTATATATATATATATATATATATATATATATATATATATATATATATGTGTGTGTGTGTGTGTGTGTGTGTGTGTGTGTGTGTGTGTGTGTGTGTGTGTGTGTGTGTGTGTGTGTGTGTGTGTGTGTGTGTGTGTGTGTGTTCTATATGATACTTTGTGATATTGTTGCTCTAGCGGTAAATATGAATATTGCTAAATATCCATGATATTTTGCTTGTTGTTCTTGTTCCTTGTACAACTGCTACTACTACTATTGTAATTTTTATCATTATTAATATCATTACTATTGATACTAATATCTTTTTTATCATTATCATTTTCACTATCATTACCACTTTATCATAAATAACATCACTGTATCATCATCATTAATATTAGTAGTAGTATCATTATCATTATCATTTTTGTTATTGTTACCATTGTTTTTAATATCATCTTTATTAATAGTAGTAGTGGTATCATTATCATTATTATTATCATCATCATATTTATCATTATCATCATTATTGCTAGCATTATCATTATCATCATTATTAGTATTACAGTCACTATTTACATTATTATTATTATTCTTAGTAGTAGTAGTAGTAGTAGTAGTAGTAGTAGTAGCAGTAGTACTAGTAGTAGTAATTTCGTCATCACTATCATAAGTATTGGTATCATTACCATTTTCATTATCATCATTATTATCATTATTATTACTCTGATCATAATCGTCATCATCATCATAATAATTATATCATTATCACTTACATATTCATTATTATCATCATTAATAGCACCATTATTCTTATCATTGTCAAACTTGTTCTACGCCATGAGAAATGATGAAAGGGTATCCCGAGCAACCAACAAAATCAAGACAATTTCTTTTCTTTTCTTTTTTTTATATATTACTTGATGACATATACTGTAACTTACTAATTTGCATTTCATAACATTTCATTGTCGTGTCAACTAACCTATCTAACATGAGGGATGCGCCGAACCGGCATGATTAGCAATATCCTAGCTGTGCTGGATCGTATTATCATTTTCTTTATTAGATTTGTTAAAATCATCATAATTAGCAACAATATCCTTATCGCTATGTTACACTTGTCACAAGGCTGGGGATGAACCTCTGGCACGGGGCCTGCATACTATCCTGACTCCCATCTACACGGTTCCATTCCCCCGGACCTGCTGAGGGGCATGGTCATCCGTCTCTGGAAGGGGAAAGGGGGTCGTTGGGACTGTAGCAACTACCATGGCATCACATTGCTCGGCATACCAGACAAGGCTTTCGCCTATACTTTCTTTCTGAAACGGATCTGCTACCTAAGGTAGCAAAGACCGGAGCAGTCTGGATTCACTCCTGTCAAGTCCACAAAAGACCATATCCTAGCCCTTCGAGTCACTATGGAACGCCGTCGTAAGTTTGGCCTTGGACTGCTTGCATTCTACATCAGCCTCGAGAAGGCGTTTGAATTGGTGCATCGTGAATCTATGGGAGATCTTGAGACAGGGAAATTCAGATACGGATTACTGGTTTAATAGCAAGACTATTTATTGGTACTAATAGTGCTGAAAAGTGAGGGGGGGGGGGGCTCTCGAGCTTCTTTCCTGTTAATTCAGATGTGTGACAAGGCTGTGTCCTTGTACCAACAGTTTTCAACACTTGCATGGACTGGGTAATGGGCAGTGCTGCCTTTCAAAGTCACAGTGGAGCAACTCTAGGCAATACCAATATTTTGCCGACGATGTTGCTATCCATTCTGTATATGGAATCTCTGGTGACGGCTTTGATGCATTCAGTAATGAGGGTAAGCCCCTGGGTCTAGAGGTCTGGACCAAGATCCAGGATTTTGGTTGATCTGTTAGGGAAACCTGTTCAGTCGATGCATGCTTGCGGCGATGACGTTGAAGTCACAATGAGCGTTACCTACCTTGGCCACGCAGTCTAGGTCTCTGGGCTGTCAGACTAGGAAGTCAATAGACGGTAAAGGATCCATGAAAGTCAGCAAGAGTATTTGGAGGTGTCGGTACCTATGCAGAAACACTAAGTTGCGTGTCTTCAAGAATTTGATACTGCCAGTTCTGCTCTATGATAAAGAAACCTGAACGCTATCTAGTCCCTTGAAGTCACGCCTCGACGCCTTTTGTAACAAATCCCTACGCGGATCACGGAGTGCAGTCAGCAGGACTAATCCGTGAGCGCCAACTCAGGCTGCACCTTGATCGTTTCCCTGTGGATGACCTGCCCACTCGGTAGTCTCTTCACAAGACAATCTGGCGTGCAGAAGGCTCGTGGAACGATCTAGGACGTCGTGGCTTGGGCAGTTCGATCAGACCTGTCTAGAAAGGGCTAGAGATGCGTT
>NW_020868796.1:290385-292885 GCF_003789085.1 Penaeus vannamei
ATATACATATGTATATATATATATCTATATATATATATATATGTATATCTATATATATGATATATATATATATCTATATATATTTATATATAATATATCTATCTATATCTATCTATCTATATATATATATATATCTATATTTATATAATACATATATATACATATATACACATATATGTACATATATATATATATATATATATATTATATATATATATTATAATATATATATATATATATATTATATATATATATATATGTGTATATATATATATTATATATATATATATATATATATATGTATATATATATGTATATATATAAAATATATATATATATGTATATATATGTATATATATATATATATATATATATATATATATATATATATATGTATATATCTATATGCATATATATACATATATATATATATATATATATATATATATATATATATATATATATATATATATAGATACATATTATACATATATATTTATGAACATATATATACATATATATATATATATATATATATATATATATTATATATATATATATATATCTTGGTTTCATAATCGTACTTATCTCTACTAGTTTTATTCATTATTTATTGTTTTGGATAATTTCCGGTGATTGCTTTGAAATAGACGTAGAGGAGAGTTGAGGAAAAATGTCATGTTACACAACTGTCTCCCTCCACAGGTCAGCCGAATGATGCCCTGGCCACTGCATTCAGTGAGGTTGCAAACAGTGGGGGTTTGGTTGGCCATGAGGACCCAGGGTCAGCACAAGGTGTTAAGGATTCCCTCGCTGCCCTTGCAGCTGCAGCAGAACTTGACCAAGTGCGGAACGATGTTGCTGCAGTGAGTATTGTTCTTTAGAGGCTTTAGATAAAAAAGAAGGCACTTACATGCAGCAAACTTTTAAAACACTTTGCTGTGATGGAAGAAATATTAAATGATAAGATTCGAGCTTGCTTATTTTTTGTCTTTTAATGTCTTAATAACTCAATAGGTGGAACACATGATGGAGGAGACAAAATACAGCCATCTTGGCAACAGTGGGGAGCAACAAGGTGTTGCTGTAATGCCAGAAGATGCAGATGGATTGCATCATAGTGTGGTTGTGAACCTTCCTATTGAGGTTTGTATTGAGGTGCTAATATTATGCATTGATATATATATATATATATATATATATATATATATATATATATATATATATATATATATATATATATGTATGGATTTACATTTCTTCTTTTTTCTCCTTTGTACTGTAGACATGTATAAATTACAGTAGTTCTGTTTCATAGTTTTGTCATATTGAATGGTTTTAAAGTCTTGGTTTTAGATTTAATTGGAATAGTAGATGTAATTATGAAAAATTTAATTGATATATTGACATGAGGAATAGATGGGGTAGAAAGGGATTATGTATATTCTCTATTATGCTGAATCATATTTTGGGTTCAGTGATTAAAGAATTGGAGTGGAAATTCTTTGAATATGATAAGAATTGTTGTTGACATTAATGTTCTAGAGAAATTATTTAGACAAAAAAATAGCAAAGGAGTTTCAGAAGATAATGATATTTTTCTAAGAAAAAAAAAAATAATGAAAATTCTAGTTCTATGGAAAAATTGCTGTAGACACTGAAAAACAAATTGTTTTGTGGAAGCATTATACTAATAATTCTTTTGTTATGAATGACTTCGAACTAAGATACTGAGAATAAAAATGCTTCAACAGAGACATTTTTGTTTTTGTTAGCAGGAAAAGACAGTCACCATGGTACCACTACCCCTAGCCCCATTTCTTCAGCCCGAGGATCCAGATGCCACCTTTTATAATGAAGTCTATCACTACCTTAGATCAGGGTCCTTTCCCGAAGGTGCGACCGACACATATAAAAAAGCAATCAGGAAAAGAGCTACAAATTATTTGGTGAGTGTTTTGTTTTAGTCTTTGGGAGATAGAAGTGGTACTTGGACTCTATTATGGAAATATGTAAGTATGGTGCCATTAGAGTAGTTCATTTGCAAGGCTAAATAAGGTAGACTGATTTTGTTTAGTTATTGTTACTTGAATATTTAAAAGCTACTTATAGAAGCTGAATATGTAATATCAGATGTATTAAGTACTGCAGTGCATATGAAGTTAAGCACACGCAAATGCCAGATGAGGTTAATATAACATGAAATATAAATTGCAGATAAATGAGGAAGGAACATTATCTTATGGACATAAGATGCCCAAAGAAGTCATCACAAGTGCAGAAAAACAGAGGAGCATAATTGAATTAGAACATGTCGACCATACAACAGGTAGGATAATTTATGCATTTTTCTACCACTTTAAACTAGTTACTTTGGCACATTTGAGTTTTTTTTGAGTGTAATTTTCCTATAATGATTATAATGGTGAAGAGATATTTCTGCAGTGTGAAAGATGGAATTGAAATTATTTCAGGTGTACATTTTGGAGTGAAGAAGATG
>NW_020868796.1:300385-302885 GCF_003789085.1 Penaeus vannamei
CTCCGTCTGAGCTATGCCAAGGCACTGGCTGTTGCTCAAGAGGCCGGCGTGAAACTGGGTAGGGAAAGGATGGAAGGGAGACTCAGTGAAAGTCTCTGCAGCTAATGACACGGTAATTACTTTTTCATATGCGACGCTTCAGACAAAACAAGCTCAAAGGCAACTCCACCCAGTATAGTCTAACAATAGGCGAGCGCCACATTCCGTTAAATCTGCCTCTTTGCGTTTAATTAGTACAATAATGAGTACAGCCAATCTCCGAGATGAATGGCTCACTATCAAGCAGTGGGGGTATTCATGTACCTCTTGTTTTAATAACAGCATTGTATAACTTTCTAAGTGATACTCCATTTACAGTTATTATTACTGTATGTTAATATAATTTCAGAACTAAAACTCCAATTAGCATAGCCTTCCAGAACAACAATTAGATTGCAACGAGACCCAACTTAAACGCCCCCCTCCTCTTCCAGGGCATTTCTCGTTTCATCCGGAACCTCTCCGATCTCCTCGCCGAAAACAACAGAAGCCTCGTGTCCTCTTGGGTCAAACGCGACCACCAAGGCTCTCACTCAGATGAGCCTTAGGCAGTCCAAAGGCGAAGTCCTCACCTAAAGTCATCACCCTCGTCATAAGCGTTAGAGGTAAAGGCATCAAGCAGCGCCACATCCCACAAAAACGAAGGCAAAACCGAAACCTAGAATAACACAAGAGGCCGTTAATGGCACCCAGCCACTATCTAATTCCCCCGCAAGACACTCGCACCACCTAATGAAGCCCATTTAGAAATCCTAGCTCCCTTTCTTTCTAATTTATTGCGTCTACACACTCTAATCCCCGAATCCCCACTAACACCCCTGTCTGCTCTAGAGGCAAAAGATTACGGCGGGTGAGTGAGATGCGGTGCGAAGACGGCGCCATGTTGAAAGGTGTTTGTGTTGTGTGGCCGAAGGTCTGGCAGGCGATGTCGGGGTCTGAGGGTCTCTCTGGGGCACACAGAATTCGCTTAAGGATACCCTCTACAGTTGCAATACTTTTAGGTGAAACACATACTGAATAATTTTGCAATAACATTGATAACTAAGGTAATGGGTCATGGCGGTCGTTGCTGTTAGTAAATTAATCAATAAGTAAGCAAACAAACGAACAAGATATAATGAAAAGGGACAGCCAAAAGAGCCGCGTCAGCCAAGACGCCGTGATCCCCTCGACCCGCCCGGATCCCTCGCCCGCGAAGGCAATCGGTCCCGGCGACACCTCTGCCCCCTGGCGGTAGCTGCTTCTCTCGGTTACTCCCCATTATCTCTAGGCCGCCTCCAGATGTTATCTTCGTTGTTCCCGCGTTGGTTCCCGCGTGTGGCGGCCGCCGCACTCCTTAACGATGGCAGCTGTGACTTCAGTTAGGGTTTATCACATTGTAACATGGGGGTTTGGGGTTGTGTTTCTGGTGTGTTGGGTTTCGGAGCCCTTTCGGGAGTTGTGACGACGAAAATTGAAAAGAAAGGGCGTATAAACATGAAATGGCACCCTAGACATAACACATATCGAATAACTCCTTTCACCCGGTGCCAAAATGATACTTGCTTCTTATATCGCTAAACAAATAAACAGCGGGCACCAGTCTCTCCGCTGAACCGTACTACCGTTACCGATACGCCAGTCGGAAAAACAGTTAGACCGCCGACGCACGTTCTTTTCTTCCCCTTCTCACGCCTCTGTTCGGGATTGTGTCACCACCGAGACGCCGCTCACGACAGCCTCCAGGTGTTACATCCATGGCCTCGGTTCATGATCCGCAAGTTTCACCTGAGCATTTGAATTCGTTACTTGTTCCTTAGAAGCTGTGTTTAACGGATCGCCACACTGACTCTCACATTAACTCATCCTACATGCTTTATCTACAGTGAATCGCATGTCAGGACTAACAAGCTTAGGCCAGAGTACACACATCTCGCTGTACTCTTATCTTAAATAATAGCAATTAAATTCTCAACGAGAGGAGCAGGCGAAGGGAGGACGAGAGTGAAGAGAGAAGCGCCCTAGTGCTGGCACTCTTTTTTGTAGGCATGCCTCACGCTAATGACCCTGGAGATACCGCGGTGTCACGCCCCGCACCAGAACATAGGGCACCCCAGGGATTGCTCGGGAATGTGTTTACAGGTTCATCTCCGAGGCCTGGACGTCTGCAGAGAAGTTTATGCGACGGATAATTATACTCTGGAGAAGGCGGTGAATAGATGCGTTTATAGGATACTCTTTACTTACGCTACGATAATCTTCGCGTTCGTTCTTCGTCTTTGCTCGTTCACTTAAACCGGCAGAAAAACCGTCGACAACACTCTGGACTCTTGGTTTACGATTTGTTACCAGCAGTGAATACATCTTCATGGACGTATATCATTCAGCAATGAACATTCGATTCTCCAGGATAGAAATAGAAAAGAAGACGATCTGTGGTAGGTTCAGGCGGAAGGCTTTCCAATACTCTAGTCCCAACAGA
>NW_020868796.1:316899-324399 GCF_003789085.1 Penaeus vannamei
GGAGATAGGGAGAAGGGTATAGAGAGAGAGAGAGGGAGAGGATAGAGAGAAAGGGCGAAGGGTAGAGAGAGAGGAGAGAAGGTTAGGAGAGAGAGAGATGAGAGAGGCAGAAAGAATTGGGAAGGAAAAGGGGAGAGAGAGAGGGGGGGGGGGGGGGGTCGGCAGCACTCTTTGATGAGGGGAGCGATAATAAAGGTAACTGCGACCTAAAAGCTAAGCAAAAACCCCTCTAATGATACGTTATTATAGAGACTCTTCCCCCCTCCCCCTCCCGCCGTCGCTGCGCTCCGTCGGCGAGTAGGTTTTGTTCCTCGAGTTTAAATATTTGAATTCATTCATTCTCCCGCGTATTTCTGTGTGCGCGACGAAGAGAGTGCTAAGCCCCAGTGACAGGTATGGGCGGTTCTCCCTACTCTGGAGTGTCGGTTGGTGGGCTTTACGGTTGTCCTCGGATTAGGTAAAGGGAAAAATAACGTGTTTTGGGAAAGTTTATGAAGACCGTTCACTCTGCTTGCAGTATTCAACAGGAGTTTTTTTTTCTTGTTTTTTTTTTTGAGTGTGTTTGTAATGTTTGTTGAGCTGTGTTTTTGAAATGATGTGCTTCGTATAAATTTTTTTTTTTGTGATTTGTGCTTTTTGGGGGTCTTTCTCTCTAACTTACTTTCTGTCTCTGTCCTCGTTCTCTATTATTTTTCTTCTTCATTTTCTCTCTGATTTTTATTTTTACTCCTCTCCCCTCTTCGTTTTATCTCTCTCCTCTTCCTCCTTTCCTCTCCTCTCTCTCTCATCTCTCACTTCTATCTCTCTCTCTTCTGCTCTTCTTCTGCTCTTCTTCTCTCTCCTCTTATCTCTTTTATCTCTCTTCCCTCTTCTCTCTCCTTCCTCCCTCCCTCTTCCCCTGCCGGCCCCACTCTCCCATCCTCCTCCTTCCTCTCCCTCTCCCCCTTCCCAATTTTCTTTCCTCTCACTCCTCCCCTCTCCCCACCCTTCTCCTCCTCCCCCCCGACGGAAATAAGGCGTTTTGTGGTTAATGGTTTATGTAAACTCGATGTCTCAGCATAGGGAATCGAACCATAAACCCGCGTCAGCCTGGATCCGACGACATGAGGCGTGTTTTATTCGCGAGAAAGGTTTGTCAGGAACAGGAGGGGTTGGGAGAGGGGCTGGAGTTACGTGGGGTAATATATATGTAATATGTATGTGTGTGTGTCGTATGTGTGTGTGTGTGGTGGGGGGGTTGTGTGTTTCTGGGGGGTGTGTGTGTTTGTGTGTGTGTGGGGGTTTGTGTGTGTGTGGGTTTGTGGTGTGTTGTGGGTGTGTGTGTGTGTGTGTGTGTGTGTTGTGTGTGTGTGTGTGTGTGTGTGTGTGTGTGTGTGTGTGTGTGTGTGTCCGTTGTGTGTGTTGGTGTGTTGTGTGTGTTGTGTGTGTACAATGCATTGCCATGTTATTCTCGAAATATTTTAGAAATAGTAACTAAAATGATAAATTCTGAATAATTTACTTTTTTTAGAAAAATTTTGAGATATAACTGTAAGCTTATTTTCATATTTTCACAGCACAACGCAACAGAAACAAATAATCAGCACACACACACAAAGAGAAATAAACAAAATACAAAAAAAACACAATAAAACACCACAAGCATAACAAGAAACACACAACAACGACACACACACACCACAGCACACACACACACACACCAAACACCACACACACCACACACCACACACACACAACACGCACGACAGCACACGCCACTGCCAGCAATACGCACACGCACCCTACACACAACAACTACACACACACACAACACACAACACCAAACAACAACAACACACAAACAACACAACGTCACACATTCAGAACATCAAGTATCTCTCAGAACTCAAGACATCAAGAATAACATTGCAACACAAACAAGATCCTTTTGATGATAAATTTTTGTTATTATTATAATCAGACTAAGATTGTTTTTTTTTCTTTCTCATTGCAGGTGAGTGACGGTCGCCCCCTGCCCTCCCTTCCCCTCCTTCCTCCTTTCTCTTCTTCCCCCTCTCAGAGCAGCATCACACGGTAAGCATCACAAGATCTGCATCACACGGTAAGCATTATAAGATCAGCATCACGTAAGATACAAGGCAACATCTAAACATATAAGGGGCCATCAACACAGCAAGCATCACACAAAAACATTATAGCTGATCAGCATACCGTAGCATCAACAGAAGCATCAAGGGGCGCTCACAGGAAGCATCAAAAAACATATCAAAGGGAGATCACCGGCAGCATCACAAAAATATCAAGGGCTACATCACAAAACATCATACGATATCATCATCACACGCCCGTAGCACACCCGGTAAGGCCATGTAAACATCAGCATCAAAGATTTATCAAGCGGAGCATCAAAAACATCATCAAAGGGAAGCAGTCACATCAGAAAGCACAAAAACTCATCTCAAGAGATATCATCACACGCGGTAGCATACACGGCAAGCCCACACGAAAAATATCACAGGGGCAGCATCACAAAAAACAAATATAGAGATCATGATCATAGGTTAGCAATCATAAGGGCAACAGGTGATGAGAGAAGTTATAAGCAGCATCCAGCATTCTCAAGGTCGGGGGGAGGGGGGGGAGGGGGAGGAGAGAGTGGGGAGAGGGAAGGAGGATGGGGAAGGGGGAGAGGGAAGGAGAGAGGGGAGAGAGAGGGGAGGAGGGAGGAGGAGGGGGGGAGAGGAGGAGAGGAGGAGAGGAGCCAGGAGGGGAGAGAGGCAGGGAGGAGGGGAGAGAGTGAGGGAAGGGGGGAAAGGGGAGGTCGCGGTTCCCCTTTTTGCTCGCGCGAAATTGTCCCTTATTTCCGCGTTTTTGGCGCGACGACCTTCCGCCGAAGTTGTCCCGGTTTCGGCTGCGTGATGCACGAGGCGGGGACAACGTGGCGCGGGTGCGTCGCTGCGGTACTCTCGGCGGCTCTAGTCTTGGTCCGCGTTGCCTCCGTCTTCTGTTTCTGTTCTGATGTTGTTTATCTGGGGTTTTTTTGTCTGTGGTCTGATTTGTTTTGTTCTCGTGTGTGTTTCTCTTTTTTGTCTGTGGCTTCTGTTTCTTCTTGTCTGTGGCTTCTGTCTCCGTTTTGTTCTGTTTCTATGTGTGGTGGTCTCGGGGTTTTCTTGTCTGTGACTCCGTATCTTCTTTCATGTTTGTGTGTTTCTTTTCTTTGTCTGTGGCTTGATTTGTTTTGTTTGCTCGTTTTAGTGTGTGGTTTTCTTTGTGTGGCTCTGTTTGTTTTTGTTGCTGTTTATATGTGTGTGGTTCTCGGGGTTTCTTTGTCTGTGCTCTGGTTTGTCCTTTTTTGTGTGGCTCTGTTTTGTTTCTCTTTCTGTTTTTTGTGTGTTTTCGGGTATTTTGTGTTTCTGTTCTATGTGGTTCTTCGGTGTTCTTGTTTATATGTGTTTTTGTATTTCTGGTGTTTCGTTTGTTTTGTTTTGTTTTCTGTTCTAGTGTGTGTTCTCCGGGGTTTTCTTTTTGTGGCCGTGGTTCTTCTTCTGTGTCTGTGGCTTTCTGTTCCGTTTCTGTTTTGTTCTATGTGTGTGTTCTGGGTCTTTTCTTGTCTGTGGCTCTGTTTCTTTTCTGTGTCGTGGTCTGTCTCCGTTTCTTTTGTTTCTATGTGTGTTCTCCGGGTGCTTTCTTTGTCTGGCTCTGTTTTTTTGTTTTTGTCTTCTGTGTTTTTCTTCTTTGTCTGTGGCTCGTTTTGTTTTGTTGCTGTTTCTATGGTGTGTTTCTCGGGGTCTTTCTTTGTCTGTGGCTCCGTTTCTCTTTGCTGTTTCTGTGTGTTTCTCTTTCTTTGTTTGTGGTCTGATTTTTTTTTTTGTTTCTGTTTATATGTATTTCTTGGGTTTTTTGTGTCTTCGTTCTGTTTGTTTCTATGTGTGCGTTTTCTTCTCGGGTCTTTCTTTGTCTGTGATTGTTTCTCTTTTTGTTTCTGTGTGTGTTTTCTCCTTCTTTGTCTGTGGCTCCGTTTCTCTTTCTGTTTCTGTGTGTTTTCTTGTCTCTTTGTCTGTGTGTGATTTTTGTTTTTGTTGCTGTTTCTATGTGGTTGTTTCTGGGTTTCCTTTTGTCTGTGGTTTGTTTTGTTGTTTGTTGTGTGTGTTCTCTTCTTTGTCTGTGGCTCTGTTTTTTGTTTTTTGTTGTGTTTTCTATGTTTTTTTGGGTTATTTTCTGTTCTTCTGTTTGTTCTGTTTTATGTGTGTGTTGTTCTGGGTTTCTTCTTGTCTGGGCTTTTGTTTTTTTTTTGTTTCTGTTATTGTTTTGGGTTTTCTGTGTATTGTTCGGTTCTGTTTATTGTGTGTGTTGTTCGGGCTTCTTTCTTTGTCTGTGGCTTGAATTCTATTTTTGTTTGCTTTTTATATGTGTTTTTGGGTTACTTTCTGTGTCTTCTGTTTGTTCTTCTGTTTCTATGTGTGTGTTTCTCGGGGTCTTATTTGTTCTGTGGTCTGTTTTTGTTTTTGTTGGCTGTTTTCTATGTTTTTTGGGTTATTTTCTGTGTCTTCTGATTTGTCCTGTTTTATGTGTGTTCTCGGGTCTTTTTTTGGTTTTTGTGGCTCTGGAATCTTTTTTGTTTCTGTTTATATGTGTTTCTTGGTTTTTGTGTCTTGCTGTTTCTGTTCTGGTTTTTCTATGTGTGTGTTTCTCGGGTTCTTTCTTTGTCTGTGGCTCTGTTTTTTGTTTTTGTTTGTTGTTTCTTTGTGCGTTTCTCGGGGTCTTTCTTTGTCTGTTGCTCTGTTTTTGTTTCTCTTTTCTGTTTATGTTGTTTCGTGGTTTTTCTGTGTCTGTGGCTCTATATTTGTTTTTGTTTCTGTTTTCTATGTTTCTCGGGTTCTCTCTTTGTCTGGATTCTATTTGTTTTTGTTGCTGTTTTCTTAGGTGTTTTCCATCCGGGTTTTGGTTACTGCTTTTCTTCTGTTTCGTTTTTTTTCCCTGTGTGTCTGGTGTTGAGTTTCGCTTCTTGTGTTCTCTTTCTGTGTTTCTTGTCTGTGTTCGGCGGTGTCGTGTGATCTGTGGTCTTGTTCTACGTGGCGTTTTTCTGTTAACTATGTGTGTCTTGTGGTGGTGTGTCTTTTGAGTCTTTTGCGTTGTTGCTTTCTGACGTTCTGTGTCTGTCTGTTCTTTTCATTCTTGACAGTCTTTGGTGTTTGACGGTGTGTGTTTTTCTGTTGGCTGTCTCCTCCTTGTTATGCTTTCGTCGTCGTGTTCTCCGTATGCTGTTTATCTCTTTCTGTTGTCGTTGTTCTGTCTGTTGTCTGTCTGTCTGTTTCTGTATCTTGTTACCCCCCCTCTCTTCTCTCTTCTTCTCTCTTTCTCTCTCTCTCTCTCTCTTCTCCTCTCTCTCTCTTCTCCTTTCTCTCTCTCTCTATATTATTATATATATCTTATATATATATATTAATACTATGTGTGCTGTGTGTCGGTGTGTGTTGTGTGTGTGTGTGGTGTTGGTGTGGTGTGTGTATATATTATTTATTATATATATATATTTATATATATATATATATATTATATATAATGCACTTTCTTTTCCTTTCCTGCTCCTCCATTCTCTCGTATTTTTTTTCTCCATTTCTTATTACTAATGAATTACTTTTTTCTATAATTTGATTTCTCTTTTCAATATTTGTCATGTTATTCCTTATTCTTCGGTCTGTGCTTATCTTTTTCTCTCTTCCTTATTCAGTATTCAGTTAAGTTTTGTGCAACACTTATTGATATATTTTAATGTAACTCACATTTTCAAAATTTCATATAAATTTCAAACATGAATAAATTAAAAACAATCATATATTTAAACAAAAATGCATTCTTTAACACGCCTTTCTTAAATAGACGAAAAAAAGAAATGCAACGAAAAGAGCAGTTAAAGTGTTTTTTTCTTTTTGTTTTTTTTCTCGGTTCATTCTATCTCTCTCTTTCTCTCTCTTCCTTCTCTCTCGTTCTCTCTCTCTCTCATCTCTGCTCTCTCTCTCTCTCTCTCTCTCTCTGCTCTCTCTCTCTTCTCTTCCTCTCTCCCTCTCCTTCCTCATCTCTCTGCTCCCTTTCTCTGCTCTCTATCTCTCTTCTCCTCTCTCCTCTCTCTCTCTCTTCTCTTCTCCCCTCTCTTCTTCTCTCTCTCTCTCTCTCTCTCTCCCTCTCTCCTCTCTCTCCTCTCTCTCTCCTCTCTCTCTCTCTCTCTCCTCTCTCTCTCTCTCTTCTCCCTTCCTCCCTCCTCTCTCGCCTAAGTGAGACGTCAAAAAGAACCCGCTATAAATAGTGCCCGTAAAGGAACGCGTTCTACGGCAGTTCGACCAACACTCATTTGCGTAATAACGGCGCCGTGTCAGAGCCGACTAATTGAAGTCATGAAGCGAAAGGCGACGCACGTTTCCCGGCCTGTCATAGACCTGTCGTTAAGGGGAAACTGTCGCTATTGCTCGTCCAAGGTCACCGGGCGCATTCCTTTCGCTAATCCGACTTTGCGAACTGTCCCGTGTGGAGGGATGACCGGGGCTCGTTGGGGGGCGATTACGAGCCTTATGGCGGGAGGTTATAGGATCTGTTTTCCCCGGTTTTATCGCCGTGGTCGCGTCGGGTTAAGCGATAGGCGGTCTTATGTCGTCTATTCCTCAAGGGCCAATATCGCTTGCCAGGTGTGCCCCGGGATGTCAGTCGGGTCGGGGATTTAAATAATTTTAATCCCGGAACAAATGATTTCGACCAATTAGATTTAGCAAACACTTAGGAGGTCGCAGCCGCCTTAGGGCCTCCGTGCCGGGGTTCTTGGCGGGAAAAGGACCTGAAATTCGAAATATTATTCCTCTCCTTACCTGCTGCCGTTCCGTCGACGGTCCGAGATCCGTGTGGGAGCTTAATGGCCTCTTAGCTTAGGGGTGGAATTGGCGTGTCGTTTATCGGAGGCTGCGTTTATTATTTTACTGTCTGCTGATCGGGGCTCCTGATGCTGATGCGGAGTGTGAGGCGATGATGAGGTGACGGAATTAGCATCTTCTGTCCGTGGGGTCCGTGGGTCGCGCCCTCTCGGCTCTCCTTGTCCTCTCTCTCTCTCTCTCGCTCTTCTATCTCTGCCTTGGTTTTTCTTTTCTCTCCTACTGTTTCGCTCTATATCTTCTCTCTCTCTCTCCTCTCTCTCTCTCTCTCTCTCTTCCTCTCCTCTCTTCCTCTCTCTCTCTCTCTCTCTCTCTCTCTCTCTCTCTCTCTCTCTCTCTCTCTCGCTCT
Organism: Penaeus vannamei; assembly: GCF_003789085.1. Classification (NCBI taxonomy): domain Eukaryota; kingdom Metazoa; phylum Arthropoda; class Malacostraca; order Decapoda; family Penaeidae; genus Penaeus; species Penaeus vannamei. The sequence continues at coordinate 324,166 of NW_020868796.1, forward strand.
CTCTCGCTCTCTCCTCTCTCTCTCTCTCTCTCTTCTCTTCCTCTCTCTCTCTCTCACTTCCTCTCTTCTCTCTCTCTCTCTCTGTCATACTCTATCTTTTTCTTTTTCTTTCTGTTTCTCTCTCACTGTTCCTGTCTATTATTCATTTATTTGTTTATTTCAAATCTCTCTATCTATCCTGTCTGCTTGCCCTCTATTCTACTCATCTCCCTCTCCTCACCATCTCTCCCTAAA
>NW_020868796.1:329399-334399 GCF_003789085.1 Penaeus vannamei
TTTTCTCTTTTTCTTTTCCTTCTTTCTTCTCTTTCGCTTTCTTTTTCCTTTACTTTTCCTTCTTCTTTCTCTTTCTTTTTCCATCTTTTTTCTCATACCGTTTCTCCCCCGTTACCTTTCTCGTGTGACCGCTCAGTCATTTTTACCTGCCTATTACGGCCTTTCCCAGGAAAATCCAGGTGTAGGCTGTGGAAAACGGGAACAAGAGTAGGCCTAAATATCAAGGTCGAATTATAAGGAGGTCCGTGTTGGTCGTGCGTGTTAAGTGTGTTAAGGTGGTATTGTGGTGAGATTGTATGTTGTGTGTTTTGTATTTTTGAGTAAGATTGTGTGTTGATATGAGGGTAATGTGGTAAAGATTGTATGTTGTGTGTTTTGTATTTTTGAGTAAGATTGTGTGTATGAGGTGTGGTAAAGATTGTATGTTGTGTGTTATGTATTTTTGAGTAAGATTGTGTATTGATATGAGGGTATTGTGGTGAGATTGTATGTTGTGTGTTTTGTATTTTTTGAGTAAGATTGTGTGTGATGTGGTAAGATTGTATGTCTTATGTCTTGGTGTGGTAAGATTGTATGTTGTGTGTCTTGTATTTTTGAGTAAGATTGTCTTGGTTTTTGAATAAGGTTGTGAGGTAAGATTGTATGTTGTAGGTTTTGTATTTTTGAGTAAGATTGTGTGTTGGTAAGAGGGTAATGTGGTGAGATTGTATGTCTTATGTCTTGGTTTTTGAATAAGGTTGTGTGGTAAGCTTGTATGTTGTGTGTCTTGTATTTTTTAGTATGTTTAAATAAGATTGTGTGTAGAGTATTTGTGTGTCTTGTATTTTTGTAAGATTGTGTGTAAGGTGGTGAGATTGTATGTTGTGTGTTTTGTATTTTTTGAGTAAGATTGTGTGTGATGTGGTAAGATTGTATGTCTTATGTCTTTGTGTTTGTTTGTTATTTTTGAGTAAGGTTTAGGTTGTGTGGTGAGATTGTATGTTGTGTGTTTTGTATTTTTGAGTAAGATTGTGTGTTGATAAGATGGTAATGTGGTAAGATGGTAGGTCTTATGTCTTGGTTTTTAAATAAGATTGTGTGGTAAGATTGTATGTTACATGTCCTGTTTTTTTTTAGTAAGATTGTAGGTCTTATGTCTTGTTTTTTTAATAAGGTTGTGAGGTAAGATTGTATGTTGTATATTCTGTTTTTTTTTTTTTTTTTTTTTTGAGTAAGATTGTGTGTTGATAAGATGGTAATGTGGTAAGATTGTATGTCTTATGTCTTGGTTTTTGAATAAGGTTGTGTGTTGATTGTATGTTGTGTGTCTTGTATTTTTTAGTAAGATTGTGTGTTGATATGAGGGTAATATGTGTTAAGATTGTATGTCTTATGTCTTGTTTTTTTAAATAAGATTTTGTGGTAAGATAGTATGTTTATATGTATGAGATGGCGATATGGTGAGATGATATGTCGTATGCCTTGGTTGTTGAAAAAGATAATGATATGATAAGGTGATATGTTGTGTGTCCTTATTGAATGGATTGTGGTAATGCTAAGATAGTATGTTTGCGTGTCTTGGTTTTTTGAATGAGAATGTGGTAAGGTAAGATTGTAGGTTGTGTGGTCATGTTTTTTTTTTTTTTTTTAATGAGATTGTGATATGGTGAGATAATATGTTGTATGTAAAGGAAATTATGTATGGTAAGATATTTGTCGTGTGTCTTGTTATTGGAAAATATTTATTATTATTATTATTATTATTATTATTATTATCATATCATTATCATTATCATTATCATTATTATTAATCCTGATATCGCACTGTCCTTCAACCATATCCAACACAAATCACCCATCTAGATTACGTTTAGATTAAAAAAAAAAAAAAAAATGGCGATACTTTCACGCATGTAACGTCAAATTATGATATATATCTGTGTAATTTTTGGCGAATTTTTTTGCTCCTGGTTCCATGGGGTGTGACTAATTGTGATAATAAAAATAAGCGAGAGAATTAAAGGAAGAGGGAAGTAAAGCGATAATGATAGGGGTTAGAAATGGTAGTGATGATTGGGGTAAGCGTTGAGGAAATGTTGATGGTAAGTGATGAATTTAATGGTAATGATGGGTGTGATGTTGGTAATGATGATGATTATAATCTTAAGAATTGATATTGATAATGGGAGTGGTATAGGTAGTACTATTAATAATGATAATTGCAAGAAGATAATGGTAAGGATAATGATGATAATAATCATAAATAATGATGATAATGATAATAATCATAATAGCGTTGGCAAGAATATTGATGATGATGTCAGTTAAAGAATTATAAAAAATACTGGGAAAAAGAAAAAAAAGGATAAATGAAATAAATACATATAAGTAAATAAAAAATAACAAAATCAATAACCCACATTCCATCCACCCAATACCGACCGAAAACGAGAGAAATTGAGAAACCAGAAAAATTATTCCACTTCCATAGAAACCGTTAATTAGCGCGAGTTATTTCCACCGCGCGTTTTTGAACCCTTCGATCTGGTTGTTTTCACCGCGTGTTTAAAAACCTCTCGCTGTCTTCGTCATTTTTTCTCGCTTTCTCTCTCTCTTTCTCTTTTCTTCTTCTCTTTCTCTCTTTCTCTTTCTCTTTCTCTCTCTCTCTCTCTCTCTCTCTCTCTCTCTCTCTCTCTCTCTCTCTCTCTCTCTCTCCTCTCTCGCGCGCGCGCGTTTGAACCTTCATTTTCGTTGTTGTTTTCACCGTGTTTTTGAACCTTCGTTTTTATAGTTATTTCCACCGTGTGTTTGAATCCTCGTCGTCGATAATTTCACCTTTAAACCATCGTTGTTAATTTCACCGCGTGCTTGAACCTCTCTCTCTCTCTATTCTCTCTCTCTTTCTCTCCTCTCCTCTCCTCTCCTCTCCTCTCCTCTCTCTCTCATCTCATCTCTCCCTCCCTCTCTCATCTCTTCTCTTCTCTCCCCATCGTTGTTTTCACCGCGAGATAACAGGAAGCGGCGCCAGAAACAGTTCCCGCCACACCCTCGCCGTGAGCGGATGTCCTGCAGGGTCTGTGGGGGTGTTGTTGGGATCGGTGACGTAGGCGAGAGGGGATGATGGAGAGGGAATTGAGAGGGGAGAGAAGGGTGAAAGGGTAGGAAGAGGGGAAGAGGGAAGGGGTATGAAAGGAGAGAGAGGGGAGGGATAGGGGGAGGAAAGGGGTTAGGAAGTAGAGAGAGGGAGAGGATGAGAGGGGGGAGGGGGAGAGGAGAGGGATAGTGGGAAGGGGTTAAGAAAGGAGAGAGAGACAGGGATAGGGAGAGAATGAGAGGGGGGAGGGGGGAAGGAGAGGGAAAGAGGGAGGGGTAAGAAAGGAGAGAGAGGGAGAGGGAGACAATGAAAGGGAGGTAGGAAGGTAGGAAAGGTGGGAGAAAGAGAGGGAAAGAGGGAAGGGGTGGGACAGGAGTTAGAGGGAAAGGGAGAGAAAATAATTGATGCTTTTACGACAGGCAATATTTCTTTTTCCTTTACACCTCTCTCTCTCTCTCTCTCTCTCTCTCTCTCTCTCTCTCTCCTCTCTCTCTCTCTCTCTCCTCTCTCTCTCTCTCTCTCTCCTCTCTCTCTCTCTCTCTCCAGTTGCGCGTCACATGTACGGCAATTGCGTGGCATTTGTACAGAAGTTGCGCATTATTAGTACGGCAGTTGTGCGCTATTTGTACGGCAGTTTTGTGGCACATGTACGGCAGTTGTGTGATATTTGTACGGCAGTTCCACGACATTTGTACAGTAGGTGCACGAAAGTTGCGCAGCATTTTTTTTCGGCAGTTTTGCGTCACTCGTACGGCAGTTCCGCGGCACATGTACGGCATATATTTTACGGCAGTTGCTCGTACGGCAGTTCCGCGCACATGTACGGCATATTTTTAGGCAGTTTTGCGTCACTTGTACGGCAGTTCCGCGGCACATGTACGGCATATTTTTTACGGCAGTCACTCGTACAAACAGTTCCGCGGCACATGTACGGCATATTTTTACGGCAGTTGCTCGTACGGCAGTTGCACGGTTATCTCCCAATGCACGTACGGAGAGCCCAGGAGTCAACGGCCCTTCGACCACAGGCTAATCACAAGCTTCCGTGAATTATCCTGGACAGATATTTTTTTTCTCTCTCTCCTGGTTTTCCTTTATTCTGTTTTATTGTTTTTTTGTGTGTGTGCGTGTTGTCTTTTTTTGTGTTTGTTTTTTTTTTGTGATTTTTATGTATCGTTTTGTTGTTGTTGTATTGTGTCTTATCTTCGTTTTTTTAATGTATCTGTTTTTTTTCTGTTTTCTGTTTTGTTTCTTTCTTTCTTCTTTTCCTTTCACTAATTTAATTTCGTCTCTTCATTAGTTTGTTTGTTTTTTTATGTGTGAATAAAGTAAAGGAATATAAAAAAAATAAGATATTTTTGGAGGGAAATATTTACGATAAAAAAACAGCTGTTATTTTTCCCCCGTTTTCTAAACCTTTTTCTCTATAATTACTTTTATTTATTTCCTTGCTCCTACTGCCTTTCTCTCCTATTTCTTTCGTTTTTTTCTTCCTTTAGCTCAATTTATGCCTTCTCCTTTTTTTTTCAATCTTAATATACGATTACATAAATCATTAGAAGAGGAAAAAAAAAAACATTAAGTGAAACAAAATTAAATACATGTTGAACGTATTTCCCCTTTAGAGTTCCCGGATGTACCTTGTCGCGGGGGAGGGGAGGAGAGGGGAGGGAGGGGAGGGAGGGAGAGGAGGAGAGGGAGTGGAGGAGGGAGAGAGGAGAGGGGAGGGAGGAGAGGAGGAGAGGGAGGGGAGGGAGAGGGAGGAGAGGGGAGGGGAGGGGAGGGGAGGAGAGGAGGAGGGAAGAGGAGGGAGGAGAAGGAGGGTGGGGAGAGGAGGGGAGGGGAGGGGGGAGGGGAGGGGAGGAGAACGGGAGAGAGAGAGAGAGAGAGAGAGAGAGAGAGAGAGAGAGAGAGAGAGAGAGAGAGA
>NW_020868796.1:336899-351899 GCF_003789085.1 Penaeus vannamei
GGCCTCTGCAACCCGAACCTGCCGCGTGCAAGGTGTGGTCAGGTCACAAAAGGTGAGGGGAGGTCACTCTCGGGTGCCTGGGGTGGGGTGGGGGGGGTTGAGGGGAGGGTGAAGAGAAGGGAGGGGGGGGGAGGAGAGAGGGTAGGAGGGTAAGGAGAAAGGGAGAGAGTAGGGGAGGGAGGGGAAGAAGAGGGGAGGGTAAGGGGTTAACACTGCCAAACAGCTGTTAGGGTGAAATGGCAATGCACTGACACATGTAGGGAGTGTGTTTGTGGGAAAGGTAGGATGAAAAGTGTTAAAGTGTGAATTGAAGGGGGGACTGAGGAAAATATTTAAAGAAATAATAATTCATGATATTGAACATTTATTTCGTTTTATTTATGAATGCTTTATTCTTTGATATGTAGAACGTATATTTTTCGTGTAAAAGAGGACATATTTTTTTCATAATATTCTCTTTATATATGAGTTGTACCCAATGATAGATGTGATAGATGAAAAAAAAATACACACACACACACACACACACACACACACACACACACACACACACACACACACACACACACAACACACACACACACACACACACGTATATATATATATATATATATAATATATATATATATATATATATATATATATATATATATATATATTAAAATCAAATTCATTTCTATTTTAGTATTAAATAAATCAAATGTGTAAAGAAAAATAAATATCTGAAACCCATCAGTCAAATCACAGAGAGAAAGGTAAATTTTCCTAAAATACTAAATGTGTTTTATTGAGCAAAGTTTGAGAAATATTTGTTGCATGTTCTGAAATACGTGTTTTTTTATGGGAAATATTTGATCAGTGTTCTGAAGTGTGTGGATTTGTGAAAAAAAAAATTGATATTTGTTCTGAAATGCTTGTTTGAGGAATATTGGATATATATATATTCTGAAATGCAATTGTTTATGAAAACATATTTGATGATTGTTCTGAAATGTGTGGATTTGTGAAAAAAAATATTTGATATATGTTCTGAAATGCTTGTATGAGAAATATTTGATACACGATCAGAAATGCGTGTCTTTGTTTTGAAATGCGTGTGTGTGCGTGAGAGAAATACTCGACGAATGATCCGAAATACGTGTGCTCGTGAGAAAAGAAATGCGTGTGTTTGTGAGAAATACTTGATACGTGATCATAAATGCGTGTCTTTGTTTTGAAATGCGTGTGTTTGTTCTGAAATGCGTGTGTGTTGCGTGAGAAATACTCGACGAATGATCCGAAACGTGTGCTCGTGAGAAAAGAAAAATGCGTGTGGTTTGTGAGAAATACTTGATACATGATCTGAAATGCGTGTCTTTGTTTTGAAACGCGTGTGTGTGCGTGAGAAATATCTGAAAAAGTGTTCTGAAATGCGTGTGTTTATGAGAAATATTTGATATACGATCATAAATGCGTGTCTTTGTTTTGAAATGCGTGTGTGCGTGAGAAATATTCGACGAATGATCTGAAATGTGTGCTCGTGAGAAAAGAAATGCGTGTGTTTGTGAGAAATACTGATACATGATCTGAAATGCGTGTCTTTGTTTTGAAAACGCGTGTGTGTGCGTGAGAAATATCTGATAAAGTGTTCTGAAATGCGTGTGTTATGAGAAATATTCGATATACGATCAGAAATCCGTGTCTTTATTTTGAAATGCGTGTGTGGGGCGTGAAGAAATATTCGACGAATGATCTGAAATACGTGTGCTCGAGAAAAGGAAATGCGTGTGTTTGTGAAGAAATACTTGATAACATGATCACAAATGCGTGTCTTTGTTTTGAAATGCGTGCGTGTGCGTGAGAGAAATATTTCGACGAATGATCTGAAATGCGTGTGCTCGTGAGAAAAGAAATGCGTGTCTTTGTTTTGAAATGCGTGTGTTTGTGAGAAATATTTAATATACGATCAGAAATGCGTGTCTTTGTTTTGAAAATGGCGTGCGTGTGCGTGAGAGAAATATTCGACGAATGCTCCGAAATACGTGTGCTCGTGAGAAAAGAAATGCGTGTGTTTGTGAGAAATACTTGATACATGATCATAAATGCGTGTCTTTGTTTTCGAAATGCGGTGTGTGCGTGAGAAATATTTGATAAAGTGTCTTGAAATGCTTGTGTTTATGAGAAATATTTGATACACGATCAGAAATGCGTGTCTTTGTTTTGAAATGCGTGCGTGTGCGTGAGAGAAATATTCGACGAATGCTCCGAAATACGTGTGCTCGTGAGAAAAGAAATGCGTGTGTTTGTGAGAAATATTTAATATATGATCAGAAATGCGTGTCTTTGTTTTGAAATGCGTGCGTGTGCGTGAGAGAAATATTCGACGAATGCCTCCGAAATACGTGTGGCTCGTGAGAAAAAGAAATGCGTGTGTTTGTGAGAAATATTCGATATTACGATCAGAAATGCGTGTCTTTGTTTTGAAATGCGGTGTGTGCGTGAAAAATATTTGATAAAGTGTTCTGAAATGCGTTGTGTTTATGAGAAATATTTGATATATGATCAGAAATGCGTGTCTTTGTTTTGAAATGAAATATATGACGAATGATCCGAAAAGCGTGTGCTCGTGAGAAAGGAATCTGATGACTCCAGGAGATGATGATAGATCGTCGTGCTGAAGATGACCAGGGCTCGCCAAATGGTCCTGGTAAGGGGAAACGCAACACGTGCAAGGTAGAGTGGGTGAGAGAGAGAGAAGGGAAGAGAAGGTGGGTCGAGGGGTGGGGGTGGGGAGGGGGAGTTGGGGTGGGTGGGTTGAAGTGGGGAGGGAGGGTGAGGTGGGTGGGTTGTTGTGGGGGGGGAGGGTGGTGGGTTTGAGGGGGAAGGGAGGGTGGGGTGGGTGGGTTGTGTGGGGAGGGGAGGGTGAGGTGGGTGGGTTGTTGGGTTGAGGGGGGAGGGTGAGGTGGGTGGGTTGTTGGGTTGAGGGGGGAGGGTGAGGTGGGTGGGTTGATGGATGGGGGAGGGAGGGAGTCGAGGGAGGAGAAGGAAGGGAAGGGTGGGGGAGGGAGGGAGGGCAAGGGTGGGAAGGGTGGGACGGGAGGAGGGAGGGAGAGGAGGGAAGGAAGGCAAGACGAGGGAGGGGCAGGCCAATGGGAAGGGAGGAGGGAGGAGGACCGAGGGAAGTGGAGGGGGGGGAGAGATGCACTGGCCATATGGCACTGTGTGGGAAGTAGGTTTTGAAGGCAGAAGGCAAGAAAGTGCCATTAGCGGGATGCCATAGAACGTATGTGTGTTTTTGTTTTGTTTTGTTTTGTTTTGTTTTGTTGTTTACTATTTTATTTAAGACCATAAAGTGCAAATAGCTTTTTTTTAGGGGGGGGGGAGTTAGAGGTTGGAGTTTTAAGAAGAAGAGGAAGAAGAGGAGAAGAAGAAAGGGGAGGAAATGGAAGAGGAGGGGCTAGATTGGAGAAAGAGAGAGAGGAGGAGGAGGATTGATAAAGAAATGATAATGATTGTAATGCAACAGCAATGTCAGTATTGATAATAGTAATAATAATGATAATAATAAAAAATTATAATGATGATGGTGATAATAATAATGATAATGATAGTGATGATAATGATATATATTATTATTACAAAAATGATAATAATGATAGTAATAATAATGATGATGATTTTAACGAACATAATAATAATAATAATAATGATAATAATAATAATAATAATGGTAATGATAATAATAATAATAATAATAATAATAATGATAATAATAAATGGTAATGATAATAATGATATTATTTTATTATTATTATCATTATTATTATTGTTACCATTATTATTAACAACAACAGCAATAATGATAGTAATAATGATAATTGTAGTAGTAGTAGTAATAATAGCGATGATAATAATGATAGCTGTGATTATAATTGATGATGATGATATTAACGATAATGATGGTAATAGGAAGATGAAGAAAGAAGAGGAAAAAAGTAGAAAGGAAAGGAGGAGGAGAGGGAGCAGAAGGAAAAGGAAGAGAAGGAGATGGAAGAGAAAAAGAGAAAGTATCAGTAGCAAGAAGAAGAAGAAAGGGAGCAGAAGAAGAAGAAGAATAGAAGAAGAGTAAAATAACTAAAGGGAAAATGAAAAGGAGAAGGTGGGGGAAAGAAGGAACGGGAAGACGATAGGAGGAGGGGGAAGGGGGGGAGGGAGAGGGGAAGGTGGAGGAGGAGGCCACAGTGCAAGGAGAGGTATGTCTGCTGGCACTGTCATGTGAGGAAAAAAAAAAAGTTACGATGTTGCAGTGGATACACAATTGCAAAAAATAAAAGCCATAAGGTTGTCTGCAATTCCAAGGCGAGTTGATAAATAAAAGATATATACACGCATATTACCAAGCCATTTATTCAAACGCTATCAACAATATATTAATCAAACAATATATAATCCAAACATATTAACATACTGTTTTTTCTTATTTATTTATTTTTAATCACGTCTCTCAATTTTCAGGACTGCCCATACAATCCGGCTGCACTCTTCGAAGGGTGTTTCCTGCCCCAGACGTCCACTGACCCAAGGGCCTCAGCCGACATAGGGAGGCGCATATAGTAGATGGGGGGCTGCCAGAGCGTCATCATGCCCATGGGTTAGAGGAAAGGTCATGTGAACTGAGGAGTGAAAAGTGTAGAATCGCGGCAGGGAGGGGTGAGGTGGAGGTACCAGGTCGAGCCTGTGTTAGGGAGAGGATAATCGTTATCTTTTCTAAACAGCCAATGCGATGTATATGCGTATTCCTGAATTACTGTGTACTTAAATATATCTGCCTAATACTATAATACTTACTTGTATATATTTAATATATATACTATAACCTAATATATTATATATATATATATATTGTATGTGTGTGTGTGTGTGTGCGTGTGTGTTTAAGCGCGTGTGCACTTGTGTATTGCGATCGAACCATCCTCACATGTGTGTGTGCTGTGTGTGTGTGTGCCTTGTGTGTGGAGTCCAGTGTGGTGTGTGTTGTGCTGTGTGTGTGCTGTGATTGTATACTATAACTACTATATATAACTACGGTCATATACTCATACATATATATATTATATATAATACTAATATATATTGTGGCTGTGCACTAATACTCCGTAGTACTTTACTTCTATATCATCCATTCTTCTTACTACCATCTTCATATCTCATCCTGATACTCTCTGGGAATTATACGCCCATATATTATTCACCGTCATCTAGATGCATTTCCCTATTCTAGCTCTCACCTTCCCGACCGACCACACCTCCTTCTGACACTCGCCTCCCATCCCTCTCTTCTCCTCCCATTCACTCTCGCGCCCTCTACTCATCATCCCCCACCACAAACTACGCCCTCACTCCTCCTCTCTAGAACTGATCGCTTCCTCTTGTCTCTCTGTCTCCTGTCTCTGTTCTCTCTGTCTCTCTGTCTCCCTTATCCTCTCCATCTCTCTCTCTCTCTCTCTCTCTCTCTCTCTCTCTCTCTCCCTCTCCCTCTCCTCGCCTCCCGCTCTCTCTCTTCTCTCTCATCTCTCTTTCTCTCTCTCTCCTCTCTCTCTGCTCTTCTCCTCTCATCTCTCTCTCTTTCTTCTCTTCCTCCCTCCATCTCCATTTCTCCCTTACTCCCCTAATTTTTCTCCTTCCATGCCCTGTCCCCCTCCCTCCCCCCTCCCCTAATCTTCTCTCTCTCCTTGGATACTCTCTCTCACCCCCTTTGGTCTCTCTCTCACCGAAGCAAGACGAGCAAAGCCTTTACCAGAGATATTTTGCTTCAGGTTGATCTCTGCAAAAGTCATTGCTTTTGTGTATGATCTCGACCTCAGACGAAAGTTACCTAACAGACGTGTATTTTTTAACCCGCGCTTTGCTCTTGCGGCGGTGAGTCATGCAAGCACGATCGTTGTCTCCGCGTCATAAGTCACTTCAAAAATCATGTTGTTTATTATATTGTGGTATGCGGAGGCCCGTGTAGATGGATAGTATGAACGTAGGGGCTGTACCTGAGAATTTTCGCGGGACGGGTTGTATAGATGATGCGAGTAAGTATAGACGCTGGGATGTTCAAGAATGAATATAAGGAGAGAGAGAATGGGATTTGAAACACCTGTTATTGGGTTTAGATCCTCCTCTTATTTGGTGTTGAAGGAGTTTTATTTGTTTATAGACTTTGTGTTTTTAGGTCGATAGATGAAAGAAAGGGAATCGAATTCTCCATCGAATAAACAACAAAAAGGAAAACAAAAATGGCCGAAAAGGAAAGGACTTGGGATCGAAAATTCCAGAATCGATATGGAATGCGATCGATCTTTGGCAAGTTATTAATTCGGACTAAACCGGATGCAAAGGTTGGGGGGGGGGGGAGAGCTGCACGGGATGGCATGAGAACAGGTCACGTGATGCATGTGTGGGCCTATTCGGATGAGGTCAGTGCTAGGCCGGTAAGAGAGAGACAGAGGTGGTCGCGTGTCAGTGTGTGAGATTGAGATGAAGTGAGTGAGAGAGTGAGTGAGAGAGTGAGGAGAAGATCAGTGAGAGAGTGACGTGAGAGAGTGAGTGATGAGCATGAGTGAAGAGAGTGATGAGAGCAGTGAGAGAGACATGAGTGAGAGAGTGGAGTGAGAGAGTGTGAGAGAGAATATAGTGAGTGAAGATGAGTGAGAGAGAGAGCGAGAGAAGAGAGAATGAGAGAGAGAAGAGGAAGAAGAGAAGAGAGAGAGAGCAGAAGAAAGAAGAGAGCAGAGAGAGAGAGAGAAGAAGAAGAGAACGAGAAAAGGAAAAAGAAATTAAGAAAGAAAAGAGAAAGAGAAAGAAAGAGAGAAATGAGAGGAACAGTAGACAGACACGGACAGAACAGACAGACAGACAGACGACAGACAGATCAGACAGACCAGAACCAGACAAGAGAAGAGAGACAGAGGACCCAAAACAGAGACAGAGACAAATGAGAGCCAAGAGAGAAATAGAGAAGAGAGATGAGAAGAAGAAGGAGAGAGGAGAGAGAGAGAATGGAGAAAGAAGAGAGAGCGAGAGAGAGACAACACAGAAGACAGAGCAAGAGAAGACAGACAGACAAACAAACAGACAAGAGAGAGAGAGACCACAGAAGGCAAGGACCTCAGGGCGCGTTCACGACACAGAAACAGTGACCTCCACTTGTAGTTACAAAGACCACGACGGGAAGAAGGGAGATATCCAACGTGCGGGGGGGGAATGAAAGAAGAGGGGTGGGCGGGGTATGAGCATCGAGGAGATCGGCCGCAGGACGGTACTTCGGGGGGGGAGCCGGGGGGGTATAGGGGGGCATGTGGAGTATAGAAGGGGCATTGGCGCGCGTGCGCGGAGAAGTGGGGCATCGTGGGGCATGGAGGGAGCATCGGCGCGCGAAGCGGTAAGTATCTTTGGAGGGGCATCGGCCTGCGCAGGTGGGTGGGGGGTCTATAGGGGCATCGAGCATGGGCGCGGGTATAGAAGGAGTTAAGAGGGCAAATGCAAGGCTATCGGGCGACGGGGTGGAGCGGGGTAGTAGTGGGGCATGGAGGGCATCAGGGCCGCAGGGGGGTTGAGGGGCATCGTAAGTGGTGGATAAGGGGGGTTATAAGTGCGGCATCGAGCGTGCGGAGTCCATAGCATGCCCGGGAAACCAGGAACAAGCTTTTTGGGACTGGATGGAGTGGAATGGCCCTCTTATCGCATCGATCGCTGGGATTGACCCCAGTGTAATGCCGGCGGGCGGCGCGAGGGCGGGCGCGGGGAGGGATGTACTGTGAGACGGCGAGCGAGAGAATTGGAGTGGAAGGGAGTGGGGAGTGGAGGGAGGGGAGAGAGAGCGTGCGGGGCGGGCGGGGAGGGTACTGGGAGAGGGGTAGACGAGGATGGGGATGGGGGAGAGGAAGAGGGAGTGGGAGAGGAGTGAGAGAGGGAGAAAGGGAAGGATGGGGGAGTGGAAGGAGAGAGTAGAGTGGGGAGGAAGAGAGGGCAGAATGGAGTGGGAGAGCGGGAGAGAGGAGGAGAGGAGTGAGAAGGACGAGGGAGAGAGAAGAGGGAGAGAAGGAGGATGGGAGCGAAGGAGAGAGAGGAGAGGGAGAGGAGAGGGAGACGGAGAGGGCGAGATGGTGAGCGGAGGGGAAAAAAGAGAGAAGGATGAGAATCGGGGAGAGAGAAAGAGAGCAGAGAGAGAGAGAGCGAGAGGAGGAGAGAGGAGGAGAAGGAGAAGGAGGAGAGGAGCAAGTGAGAGGGGAGGAGACGGAGAAGTGGGAGCGAAGCGGAGAGAGAGAGAAGAGGGTGAAGAAGAGAGAGAGAAAAGAGAGATGAGACGACGAGAGAGAAGAGAGAGAGACGAGAGAGAGATGAGAAGAGAAATAGGAAGAAGAGGGAAGAAACAAAAGAAAGCAGAAATGAGAGAAAGAGAGAGAGAGATAGTGCGGGAAGAAATACAGAGACAAAGCGAGAGACAGGCAGACAGACAGACAGACAGACAAGACAAGACAGACAAATAGACAAACCAACAGAGACGAACTGAACGAGGGCGAGAATGAGAGAGAGAGCAACAAACAAACAATTCCTCTGAACTGTATAACACCTGCCATCACATTCCTATATGTTATGCCACTATCGGAATTTACCCGAAAATAATAGTCTTTATGTCATACAAAATAATCTCTCGCTTACTGATTAATAATTATAATGTTTAATAATTTATAATATTAATTGATAATTATAATGTTTATATTTCAAATTCGATATGATTAATAAATCTATAATGTTTCATTAATTCATAAATAAACAAACTGATTAATAATTATAATGTTAATAATTTATAATTGATTAATTGATAAATATATAATGTTTTCCGATATTTCAACATTCGATAAATAAACAACAAACTGATTGATAATTAAAGTTTAATAATTTATAATATTAATTAATAATTATAATGTTTGATTATAATGTTTTCCGATATTTCAACATTCGATAAATAAACAAACTGATTAATAATTATAATGTTTCATAATTTATAATGTTAATTAATTATTGTAATGTTTGATTATATGTTTTCCATATTTTCAACATTCGATAAATAAAAAAAGGATGAAAATTTATAATGTTAATGAATTTAAATGTTTAATAATTTATAATTAATTAATTAATTATAATGTTTTGATTATAATGTTTTCCGATATTTCAACATTCGATAAATAAACAAACTGATTATTAATTATAATGTTTAATATTTTATAATGTTAATTAATAATTATAATGTTTGATTATAATGTTTTCCGATATTTCAACAGTTCGATAAATAAACAAATTCATTTAATATTATATATGTTGAATAATTAATAATGTTTAATAATTTATAATGTTAATTAATAATATATAATGTTTGATTAAATGTTTCTGATATTTCAACATTCGATAAATAAACAAACTGATTAATAATTATAATGTTTAATAATTTATAATGTTAATTAATAATTATAATGTTTGATTATAATGTTTTCCGATATTTCAACATTCGATAAAAAAACAACAAACTGATTAATAAAATTTTGCGAATGACGTAAATGGCGTTTCATTTTATGCATATTTTCTCATTCCAAATAATTATAATATAATGATTTGCATGTTGCATTAAGAGAAAAAATTTATGCACACTCACGTAACTGGTCGCTAGAGGTGGTATTGCACTATATTGCCTCGTGTTAGTGGCCTTTATATCATGGTGGATTGTGGTCATTATCAATAATCACTTCCCGGGGTTGTAGAGTGTAACACGCCCTGGTGAGTTGTTGGAAATGTTTGTCATTTCTAATTTTATTTTTTCAGTTTATGTGTTGTTCTCCCAGTTCATTTTTTTTTTTTTTTGGTTCGTTTATTTCTTCTTGTTCTCCATTCATCTTGTTTTTTTTTAGTTTTATTTCGTGTTACTCATGTCTTCTCCATTCATCTTTTTTCAGTTTTATTTCGTATTTATTCTGTTCTCCATTCATCTTTTTTTCAGTTTTGTTTCGTTTTATTTTATTTCTTGTTCTCCATTCATATTTTTTTCAGTTTTATTTCGTTTCATTTTATTTTCTGTCTCCATTCATATTTTTCCCCAGTTTTATGCGTTTCATTTATTTTTGTTCCATTCATCTTTTTTCATTTATTTCGTTTTATTTTATTTCTTGATTCTCCATTCAATTTTTTTTCAGTTTTATTTCGTATTATTTCATGTCTTTGTTTTCTGTTCTTTCAATTCTTATCTTTGATTTAGTTTCATGTCTTGTTTTCTGTTCATCATTTCCACTTTTATCTTATTTCATTTCATTTCTTGTTTTCGAATCATCATTTCCAGGGAGAGAGAGAGAGAGACGAGAGAAGAAGACAGAACAGACAAGACAGACAGACAGACAGACAGACAGACAGACAGACAGACAGACAGAACAGACAGACAGACAGACAGACAGACAGACAGAGAGAGAGAGAGTAAGAGTTTGTGTGGTTTCCTTATTGTTTTTTCCCTCTTCAGACAGAAAAAAAATCCCGATCATGACACCAATTCGCTAACAATCCGCTACACTTTTTACGCGAACAGTTCAAAATCAGTTTTATGCTCCGAATCCAAACCCATTTTTTTCTCCTTCCTCTTTTCTTTCTTGATTATTATTTATCACGAAGGTGATAAAGAAAAAGAATATTGCCTGTGAACATGACTTGACCAAGGACCAAATGCCCATATTATTGACAATTGATGATTTTGTCGAAAATTAAAAGCATTTCGCCCAAATTTGGTATCGTTGCGTACGGCAGATTCTGAGTTAATAAGATTACGTATATATTTCTTTCTTTCTCTCTCGCTCTCTCTCCGCGTCGCTCTCTTCTCTCTCTCTCCTCTCCATCTCTCTCTCTCGTCTCTCCTCTTTCTCTGTTCTTTCTCGCTCTCTCTCTCTCTCTCTCTCTCTCTCTTCTCTCTCTCTCCTCTCTCTCTCTCTCTCTCTCTCTCTCTCTCTCTCTCTCGCTGTCTTCTGCTCAGTTCTGTCTGTCTCGTCTCTCTGTCTCTCTCTCTCTGTCTGTCTGTCTGTCTGTCTGTCTGTCTGTCTGTCTGTCTGTTCTCGTCTGTCGGTCTCTCTCTCTCTCTCTCTCTCTCTCTCTCTCTCTCTCTCTCTCTCTCTCTCTCCTCCTCCTCTCTCTCTCTCTCTCTCTCTCTCTCTCTCTCTCTCTCTCTTCCTTTCCCGTAAAGCCTTTTTAGGCGAAAGTAAATATCTAATTTGTTTGCTTATTAGTGTTGTTATTATTATGTTCTGTTGTATTGATTTCTTTACCAACTATACGAAAGACCTTTTCTTGTCTGTGATTGATATGATTTTATCTGTCTAAGCATCTATTATTCTTAGGAGTAATATTTATCTTTTTGTAGTTCATTATTTCGGAAAAACTGTGTTGTTGGTTCTGTACTGTACTATTTTTTATTTTTTTTCATTTTTCTCCCCCATCACCTCCTCCTTCTCCTTCCACCTCTGCTTTCTCCCCTACACTCTCTCTTCCCTCACAACGTTCCCCTATTCCTACCTTCCCCTGTCCTTCCACTTCCATCATCTTCCTCCCTCTCCACCTCTCCCCCTCTCTCTCCCCCCTCCTCCCCCCCCCCCTCCTTCACCTCTCCCTCCTTCCCCTCTCCACCCTCCCTCTCCTTCCACTCCTCTCCTCTTCCCAACATCACCTCCCCTCTCCTTTCACCTCTTCCTCTTCCCCCACCACTTCTTCCTCTTCCTTCTTCCACCTCCCCTTCTCCTTCCACTCTCCCTCCTCCCTCACCAGCTCTCCCTCCTCCTTCCACCTCTCCCTCCTCCTCCACCTCTTCCTCTTCCCCCACCACCTCCCCTTCTCCTTCCACCTCTTCCTCTTCCCCCACCACCTCCTCCTTCTCCTTCTCCTCCCACCACTTCTCCTCCTCCCCACCACCCCTCCTTCCTCCCCCCACTTTCCCCCTTCCCCTCTCCCCTACCACTTCTCCTCTTCCCCCCTCCTCTCCTTCCCCCTCCCCTACCACCACTCCCTCCCCCGCCCCCTCACCCACCACCACCCACCCCCTCCTCCCCGCCCCCCCCCACCTCGAGAGTGCGAGGAAGGAATGCCAAAGCGCACTCCTCTCTCGGCTCTCGGTGTCGGAAGCTTGTGAAGTGTCCCGGTCTTAATCCCTTGGCAATTCTTATCAGCAGGAAACGAAAAGGGGAGGAGAGAGGAGGACGGAGAAGAAGGAGGAGGGAGAGGAGGAGGATGGAAGGGGAGGGAGGAGGAGGAGCGAGGAGGGAGGAGAGAGGAAGGGAGAGGAGAGGAGGAGGAGGAGAGGAGAGGGAGAGGAGGAGAAGGAGAGGAGGAGAGGGGAGAGGGAAGGAGAGAGAGGAGAGGAGGAGGAGGAGGAGGAGGGAGGAGGGAGGAGAGGAGGAGGAGGAGGAGGAAGTAAAGGAGGAGGAGGAGGGAGAGGAGGGGAGGGAGGAGAGGAGGAGAGGAGGAAGGAGAGAGGAGGAGGAGGAGGAGGAGGAAGGGAGGAGAGGGAGGAGGAGGGGATGGGAGGAGGAGGAGGGAGGAGGATGAGGAGCAGGAGGAGGAGGGGAGAGGAGGAGGAGGAGGAGGAGAGGAAGGAGGAGGAGGAGGGAGGAGGAAGAGATGGAGGGAGAGGAGGAGGTGAGAGCAGGAGGAGGAGGGAGGAGGAGGAGGAGAGAGGAGAGGAGAGGGGAGGCAGAGGAGGGAGAGAGGGAGAGGAGGAGTGAGGAAGCAGAGATGAGGAGAGGAGGATGAGCGAGAGGAGAGAGGAGGAGGAAAGGAGAAGAGATAGAGAGAAATAATAATAATGAGAAGAGGAGGAGGAGGAGAGGAGAGGAGGCGAGGAGAGGAGGAGAGGAGGAGGAGGAGAGGAGGAAGGAGGAGGAGGAGGAGGAGAGAGGGAGGAGGAGGGAGGAGGGGAGGAGGAGGAGGAGGAGGAGGAGAGGAGGAGGAGGAGGAGGAGGAGGAGGAGGAGGAGGAGAGGAGGAGAGGAGGAGAGGAGGAGGAGGAGAGAGGAGGGAGGAGGAGGAGGAGGAGGAGGAGAGAGAGAGGAGAGGAGGAGAGGAGAAGAGGGAGGAGAGGAGGAGGAGGAAGGAGGAGGAGGGGAGGAGAAGGAGAGAAGAAGAAGAAGAAGAGAAGAAGAAGAAGAAGAAGAAGGAAAGAAGAAGAAGAAGAAGAAGAAGAGAAGAAGAGAAGGAGGAGAAGGGACATTAAGATTCCCGTACGAAGACGAAGACGACGACGACGAAGAAGAAGAAGAAGAAGAGAAGAAGAGAAGAAGAAGAAGGGAGAGGAAGAAAGGACAGAAGATAGAGACGAGACGACGACGACGAAGAAGAAGAAGAAAGAGAAGAAGAAGAAGAAGAAGAAGAAGAAGAAGAAGAAGAAGAAAGAAGAACATTAAGATTCCCGGAGTGCAGGCGCAATAAAATAATGTATTTTAGCGTTCCCTGAAGCGCGCCGTGGAAGAGAAAATAAAAAAAAAATTATTACGATTAACAGGTTGCGAATTACATACGTATCGTTGGGTGATTTTGATGATGCGATGAATACTGATGCTGGGCGATTGCGCGGAGGTAACTAAGGGCACGCAATAACGCTTTGTTTCGTAGTTTTCGTAACCGGAAGGAAGGCAGGCGATGTAGGGAAATTCCGGATAAAGGATGGGAAGTGTAAATCATGACGAATTGGGATATCAGAAAAAAAAGGAAAGAAGAAGGAGAAAAAATGACAGAAAGTTTGTTTGGAAATAACGAAAGGTAATGAGCCGGTACTAGATTTTTTTTTTTTGTTTTTTATTCGTTTTTTTCGTGACTGTGCATAATGTGGAGTTTCTTTATGAATTCGTGTTTATATTTATGTTTTTTTTTTTCTTCTCAATTGATTATTTTATCTCCCTTTTCTTCTCCGCAATGCGTGTTTATGTCCTAATTATCAAAGAGGAGTAATAAGAAAGGCGTAAAGAAAGGAGAGAAGCCGTAATAAAAGAAAGAAAGAAAGTAATATAATAGAAACGAAGGAACGTAAGAAAGGAGAAAGAAGTCGTATAAGAAAGAAAGAGAGAAGGAAGACGAAAAAAAGAAGAAGCGTAATATAAGAAAGAGAAGCGTAATAAGAAAGGAAAGAAGAAAGCCTAATAAAGAAAGGAAAGAAGGAAAGAAGAAGCGTAATAAGAAAGAAAAAGAAGAAGCGTAATAAGAAAGAAAGAAGAAGCCAATAAGTAAAAAAAAGAGAAAGGAAGAAGCGTAATAAGAAAGAGAAGAAAAGCTAATAAGAAGGAAAGAAGAAGCGTAATAGAAAGGAAGAAGAAGCGTAATAAGAAAGGAGAGAAGAAGCGTAATAAGAAAGGAAAAGAAGAAGGAAAGAGAAGCGTAATAAAGGAAAGAAGAAGCGTAATAAGAAAGAAGAAGAAAAGAAAAGAAGAGTATATAGCCCTGCAGTCAGACTCACCCGCCTCCTGTCCTGAATGCACGTGTATCAGCGCTTCCTATGCATCCTGCTGTTGTACATCCTCTCTAACCACTAACAACCCCTTGCCCCATCCCTCCCTCCCTCCCCTCTTCCCCCTTCCCTTCCCTTCCTTCGCCCCCTCTTCCTCGCTCTCTCTCCACTGCCAGTCTACCCCTTTCTCTCCCTCCCTCCCTCCCGAACTTGACCAACCAGCCTCCCTCCTCCCTCCCCCCCACTCTACCAGCCTACCCTCCTCCCTCCCTCCCCTCTCCCTGACCAGTCTACCCTCCCTCCCTCTCTCCCTCCCTCGCAGTCCCTTGACCAGCCCCTCCCCTCCTCCCCTCCCTCCCTCTTGACCAGCCTACCCTCTCTCCCTCCCCCCTTGACCAGCCTCCCCTCTCTCCCTCTCTCCCCCTCCCCCCTTGACCAGCCTCCCCATCCCCCCTACCCTCCTTCACATTCATCTGCCGTTCTCCCTCACTGCCCGAATGCTACCTCCCCTTC
>NW_020868796.1:356899-379399 GCF_003789085.1 Penaeus vannamei
ATGGCGATCTTTCTCGCCTGCTGTTCTTTTCTATTCTCTTTTTCTATTCTCTGTTTTTCTCTATCTTCTTTCGCTCGTTGTCTTTCTTTTTTTCTTGGGTTCGGTGTGTTTTTAACGCAGGCCATTTGATGCTGGTGCCTTCTGTTTTCTCATTCTTATTGTCGGTCTACCTTTTATGCCTTTGTTCGGCTCATGTGTTGCGAGTCACTTTCTTTTTGGTTTTTAATTCAATTATGAAGTACTATACTTATCTCCTTATTCTTTTTTCTTAACTCTTTTATTTTTTACGTTTTTGTCACCTTTAACCTCTACATCGTCTTTGGCGTCCTTGGCCTCCATCTCAACTCCCTACTCTTCATCAACCCAGATTTCCATTCCCTCACTCGTCTCACTTCACTTTCATTTACCACCACCACGGTACCTCTATCCTCTTTCTCCCATCCCTCCTTCCCCCCATCCTCTTTCTCACTCCTTTTGTGCCTCGCTTGCGTCGGCTGAACACTCCACTTGTGTTCCTTACCTTCTCCCGCCCTCTCCCCTCACTTTCTCCTGCCTGCCTACCTTGCCTTTTCTATTCTTCTTCCACCTCCACTCCTCCTTTTCTGTCCTATTTCTCTTCACCTTCCGTCTCCTTTTTTCCTCCTATTATTTCATTCTTGCCACGCTCCCCTCTTTCTTCCTTTTCTTCTTCTCTTCCTCCTGCTTTTCCTTCCCTATGTTCTCGTCACCTTCCGCTCCATCTTCTTTTTCTGTCCTTATCCTATCCCTATATATTCGTTCATTACCACTTCCACACACATGTCTCTAACCCTCGTCTCATTATCCTCCTCCTACCTGCTTTACCCTTTTCCTATTTTCCTTGTTCCACCTCCCAACCGTCTCCTCTTCTTCCTATTCCAAGTCTGTTCCACATCGGCGAGATTTCGTCCCAGTTCCGCTCTCCTTCACCTCCTTTTTTTCTACTTTCTTCCCGACGCCCTTGAGGAAAGAGAAGAGGTCTTTGAAGGATAATCGAGTCCTCGCGTGTCTTCCCTATTTCCGCTTTTCCTTTGCCGCCTCCTGCGTCTTGCTTCACTTTCCCCTTCTGTTCGTGCTGCGCTCTCTTTTCCGTTTTCCTGTTTGGATTTTTTTTTTTCGTTTTCTGTGAAGATATCTTATTTGTTTTTATTTTTTGATATTTTTTATCTCTTTTCATTCGATTTTCTCGTTTTTGTGTGTATTTTATATCCTGCTTTTTTTTACTTCACCATCTCTTCGTCTTTTTTCTTATTCCTCTCCCTGACCTTTCTCCATGTTTTCCCCGTGGTTCATTCCAGCATTCTCACCTCTCCCGCTTCCTTCACTTTCCTACCACAGCCACTCCCTCTGTACCCTCCCCCATCTCAGTCTCGCTGTCCTATAGGTGGACGTCTCCACCCCTCCCCTCCTCAAGTGTGCCACCGTCCTAGCCCTCCCGGGCCGTCCTCAGCATCCAACGGCCTCGCTACCTTCGGTCGCCCTCTCCCCTCTGCCTCATCTTCCACCTCCTACTACTCCTAATTTCCCGGGAATCTACCCCCTTCCTCCTCTCTCTCCCCCTCCATACCCTCCCTCTGCTCCCTTCCACCCTCCTCCTCTCTCTCTCCTTCCCCCCTCCTCCTCTCTCTCCCTCCCATCCTCCTCTCTCCCCCTCCCATCCTCTCTCCCCCCCACACCCACGCCACCATCCTCCTCGACAACAGAATAAACCGACAACCTTGAGAGCCAACCAACACACCTGGCGCTCTCACCCTCGAAAGCCGAGGAGTTGCGGGCTATTCCTCGAGAGCGTGCGTAAATACTCGAGGGAGACGAAAGTTCCCGAAGGTCCTCCTCCTCGATGTGCTCGGACTTGGGATGAGTAGAATCGCCATCTGGAAGGGGAAGGTGGGGTTGGGGTGGGGGTGGGAGGGGGGTTATGCGAAGGAGGACGGATAAGGAAACGTGAGTGAGAGGGGGGAAAGAAGGAAGGAAAAAGTGATTTTTTAAATAATTTTTTAATTCTATTTATTTATCTTTATTTTTTAATGTTTGGTAGGCTGTCTTTGAAGAAGGGAGCGAGAGAAAAAGAAGAATATATAAGAAAGAAAGAACTATTTTTTTTGTAACGAAAGTTTTGTGATGATTTCTTTGAACGTAGAAGAGGAAAATGAAGAGAAATATTGAGAGGAGATGAATAGATAATAATAATAATAAGAAGAAGAAGAAGCAGAGGAAGAAAGCAAATGAAGAAGAAGAAAGAGAATCAGACGGCGATAAAAAGAGAAAACAAACCAAAACGAAAAAGAAAAAGAACGAAAGAAATAAACCTGAAACACACAACACACACACACCACACACACACACACAACACACACACAACACACACACACACAACACACACACACACACACACACCACACACACACACACACACACACACACAAACAAACAACAAACATATACTTTATTGGAAAACTCGGCAGACTTCTTGAGAAACTGGAAATTACGCGAGTTGAGGAGTCGAGACGCTTCGAAGCCCCGAGACAAGCGAACCCGCCTCGAAACCGCTTCTGTTTTACCCGCGCCAAAATGGGTGATTTTAAGGAGAAACTATTAGGATTAATTGTTATCTTAATTTTTTTTGTGGTGTGTGTCATTGTATGTATGCGTGTGTGTGTGTATGTGATTTGTGTTGTGTGTAAGTGTGTGTGTGTGTTTGCGTGTACATGTGTGTCTTTTATATACATATATAATAACATTGTAATAAATCGTAATTATATACTAACGTTCATTAAAATAAAATATTAAAATAATGCTCACAATGATTATAAAAACTGTCGTGATGATAGTAGTCATATTCAATGAAAACCACAATAAAGAAATAATACTCACAATCATTATAAAAAAAATGTATTCAGTCCAGTCACAATAGATCGTATATCTCTAAACAAGTGAAATTAAAATATAAACCCATAGAGATAAGACAAAAGAGATTATCAAAACATATCACTGAAACGAGGCATGAATTTGATACAATCGGATATTACGTATTCATCAGCCCCCCCCTCCCCCCCAAAAAAAAAGTGGAAAGAAAATAATTGTTTCCCTTTCCTCTTTCTCTCTTCTTCTCCTTCTTTATTGCAGGATCACCATTGCATTATTCGTACTGGGAGGTGAGGGTTGCATCGTGAACATTACGTTTTTTTTTTCTTTCTTTTTTCCTCTTTCTCTCTTTCTTTTCTTTCTTTTTAACTTATATTTATAGAAGGATTTGCGATTACCATTTGCAGATCGTATGTGGAGTTAAATCACTCTTTAATCACTCATTAAATCTCTTCTATTCGATTATCTATGCGTTCAATACATTTTTTTCAAAATTGCAAAGAGATGTAAGAGATTTAATGGAGATTTCGTTAATGGAATTTTACGAAGTATGAAATTCTGATACAGTATTTTTTAATTTATTTATTATCTTTTATGAGGCCAGATTTCAGTATTTTTTTTTATTATCTGAAAGTTACGTAACAAAATAAGATCCACTTTTTTCTTTTTCTTTTTCTTTCATTTGAGAAAGCGGAAAGTAGTTCTATAATGAGTAAAAGAATAGTTGATAATAAGAAATAAACAAAAATAATGAAATAAATCAAAAATAGATAAAATTAAAAAATAAATTTTCTTATATGAAGATGCATCTCCATAAATCCTCATTCTCATATACGAACGAGATAAAAAAATATATATAAATATAATATTAATTTTTGCAAGGTTAAGGAGCACACCTTCATTATCTTAATTACTCGTCAGACATAATGAGGTGTTATGTATTCATCATGATATTTGTTATTCAAGGTCATGTGGTAAAAAAGTGGAGTTTTTTCGTAAACGTCTGGGTTAATTTTTTCCTATTTTGACAAGTAAATTATTTCTTTATTTGCTATTTCTAGTTCTAGTTCTACTGGTGCTGCTACTGCTCTTAACACATTTGCCATTACTATTTTTGTTTCTATTCTGCTGCTGCTAGTCCCCAACAATCTGAAACTCGTCCCCTAGAAGCTGAACTAGTCCCATTGAGCTGAATTTAGTCCCCATTAAGCTAAAGCTAGTCGCCCATTAAGCTAAAACTAGTCCCTCATTAAGCTGAAACTAGTCCCCGTAAGCAGAAACTTGCCCCCCCCCCCCTAAGATGAAACTAGTCCCCTAGAAGCTAAAATTAGTCCCCAGAAGTCGAAACTAGTCTCCCATTAAGCTGAAACTAGTCCCCCATTAAGCTAAAACTAGTCCCCATTAAGCTAAAAATAGTCCCCCAGAAGCCGAAACGTCCAAATGAAATAAAATATAAAGATAAAATATATAAATGAAGATAAAAAAAAGCCCTCCATAAGCTGAAACCAGTCCCCCATTAAGCCGAAACTTGTCTCCCCCCCCTCCTAAGATGAAACTAGTCCCCCCATTAAGCTGAAACTAGTCCCCCAGAAGCCGAAACAAGTCCCCCCAGAAGCTGAAACTAGTTCCCCTCCATAACCTTGAAACTAGTCCATATAAGCCGAAACTAGACCCCCAGAAGCCAAAACTCGTCCTCAGAAGCCAAAAACCAGTCCCCAATCAAACTAAAACCAGCCCCCCTCCTCCCCCCCATAAGCCAAAACCAGTCCCCAACCAACTAAAAACCAGCCCCCCTCCCCTCCCCCCCTCCCTCCCTACCCCACACCACACAAACCCGAAACCCGTCCCACGGAAGCTGAAACCTCAGCCTCGAAGATGAAGCCGCCCCCCCCCCCTACGTTCCCTAGACGAGGCTTCCGGATATTGCAATATAAAGAAGGGGTGTTTGGCGTCGTCCGCAAGGTTGTTGCTTTCCAGTTGGCGGCCGCGGGACTTGGAGGTTATAATTGTTGACTTTGGGGCTGGGAGGAGCGGGGGAGGGGGGAGGGGGGAGGGGTTGGAAGGGGTGGGGGGTTGGAAGGGTAGGAGAGGGGTTGGAAGGGGGATGGGGGTGGGGTAGGTTGGAGGGGTGGGAAGGCTGGGGGTGGAGGAGTGGAGAGGTTGGAGGGAGAGGAGTGGGTGGGGTAGGATGGAAGGAGAGGGGTAGGGAAGGGAGGAGTGGGAAGGTTGGAGGGAGAGGGGTGGGTGGGTAGGAGGGAGGGAGAGGGGTGGGATGGGGAGGAGTGGGTTGGGGTGGTGGGGAGGTTGGGGGAGAGACGTGGGGTGGGTTAGATGGAGGGAGAGGGGTAGGGGAGGAGGGGTGGAGAGTTAGGAGGGAGAGGGGGTGGATCAGGGGGAGTGGATAAGGAGAGAATGGGGGTTAGGGTGAAGGTGGGGGTGGGGGTGGGATCAAGAAGGAGAGAAAAGAGGCGGAGGGAATAGGAGGAGAGGAGAGAAGGTTTAAGAAAAAAAATTAAGAGAGAAGAAAGAATTAAGATGTGCAAGGAGAATAAGGAGACAGCCAAACACAAATAAACAGAAAGAGAGGGAGAGAAAGAGGAGACACAAAGAGATAGAGAGAAAATGAAAGAAAGATACAGAGAAACAGATAGAAAGAAAAAGAGAGAGAAAAAGAAAGAAAGACACAAGATAGAGAGAAAGAAAGAAAGAGATACAGAGAAACAGATAAAAAGAAGAGAGAAAAAGAAAGAAAGACACAAAGAGAAAGAGAAAAAAAAGAAAGACACAAAAGAAAAAGAGAGAAAAGAAAGAAAGAGACAAAGAGCAACAGAAGAAAAAGAAAGAAACTCCAACCGGTGAAATAAGAACAAACACACGCAATAATCGCCATTAACACACGACCGCACCGCCATCAGCCTAACGACCTTGGCGACCGTGTCAGTCGTTTGTCAGAATTATGATGTGACTCATTAGAATCTCTCGCTCGGGATCGCGTCCGGTTCATCTCTGCCGCGGGGAGGGCCTTGTCCTACGATTTTTTTAGCTTTTTTTTTTGTTTTTTGTTTTTGTTTTTTGTTTTTTGTTTTTTTTGTTTTTGTTTGTTTTTTGGGTTTTCTTTTTCTTGATTTTTTTTGCGATTTTTTTTTGTTTTGTTTTTTGCGTTTTGTTTTTTACGATTTTTTTTTTTTGGGGGGTTTTTTTTTTGAGTTTTTTTTTTTTCCTTCTGCGTTTTTTATCCCTTATTTTTTATTTTTTGTTTTTGGTTTATTTTTGTTTTTTTTTGATTTTTTCCGTTTTTTGTGTGTTTATTATGATGTGACTCATTAGAATCTCTCGCTCGGGATCGCGTCCGGTTCATCTCTGCCGCGGGGAGGGCCTTGTCCTAGGATTTTTTTTTTTTTTTTTTGTTTTTGTTTTTTTCTTTTTTGCGATTTTTTGTTTTTTGTTTTGGTTTTTGTTTTTTTGAGTTTTTTTTTTTTTTTGTTACGATTTTTTGTTTTTTTGGGGGGGTTTTCTTTTTTCTTGATTTTTTTTTTTTTTCTTGCGTTTTTTTATCCCTTATTTTTTCAGTTTTTTGTTTTTTGGTTTATTTTTTTTTTCTGATTTTTTCCGTTTTTTGTGTGTTTATTATGATGTGACTCATTAGAATCTCTCGCTCGGGATCGCGTCCGGTTCATCTCTGCCGCGGGGAGGGCCTTGTCCTAGGATTTTTTTTTTTGCTTTTTTTTTGCGATTTTTTTTTTTTGTTTTTTTTTTTTTGTTTTTTTACGATTTTTTGTTTTTTTGGGGGGTTTTTTTTTTGATTTTTTTTCTCTTCTGCGTTTTTTTATCCTTATTTTTTCAGTTGTTTTTGTTTTTTTTTTTTTTTGTTTTTTTGCTGATTTTTTTTTTTTTGTTTGTTTGTTTTTTGTTTTGCTTTTTTGAGTTTTTTTGTGTTTTTTGCGATTTTTTTTTTTTTTTTTTTTTTTCTTAGTTTTTTGTTTTTGGTTGATTTTTTTGTGTTTTGTTAACGACCTTGGCGACCGTGTCAGTCGTTTGTCAGAATTATGATGTGACTCATTAGAATCTCTCGCTCGGGATCGCGTCCGGTTCATCTCTGCCGCGGGGAGGGCCTTGTCCTAGGATTTTTTTTTTGCTTTTTTTGCGATTTTTTTTTGTTTTTTTGCGTTTTTTGTTTTTTTTACGATTTTTTTTTTTTTTTGGGTTTTTCTTTTTCTTGATTTTTTTTTCTTCTGCGTTTTTTATCCCTTATTTTTTTTTTTTTTTGTTTTTTGGTTTATTTTGTTTTTTTCTGATTTTTTGTTTTTTGTGTGTTTATTATGATGTGACTCATTAGAATCTCTCGCTCGGGATCGCGTCCGGTTCATCTCTGCCGCGGGGAGGGCCTTGTCCTGGGTTTTTTTTTTTTTTTTAGCTTTTTTTTGCTTTTTTTTTTTAGCTTTTTAGGTTTTTTTCTTGTTTTTTTTCTTTTTCTTAGTTTTTTGTTTTTGGTTGATTTTTTTGTTTTTTTGTTGTCAGTCGTTTGTCAGAATTATGATGTGACTCATTAGAATCTCTCGCTCGGGATCGCGTCCGGTTCATCTCTGCCGCGGGGAGGGCCTTGTCCTAGGATTTTTTTTTTTGCTTTTTTTTGCTTTTTTTTTTTAGTTTTTGTTTTTTTTTTTTTTGTTTTTTGGGTTTTTTTTTTTTACGATTTTTTTTTTTTTTTTTTTTTTAGTTTTTGCGATTTTTTTTTTTTTTTTTTTTTGGAGGGTTCTTTTTCTTGATTTTTTTTTTCTTCTGCGTTTTTTATCCCTTATTTTTTCAGTTTTTTGTTTTCGGTTGGTTTTTGTTTTTTTGTTTTTTGCTGATTTTTTTCGTTTTTTTTGTTTGTTTGTTTTTTTTTTTTGCAATTTTTTCGTTTTTTTGTTTGTTTGTTTTTGTGTTTTTTCTGTGTCGTGTTTTATCTGTTTTTTTTTTTTTTCTTCTTCTTTTTGCGTTTACTTGTATTTGAAGGAAAATAGTGTTCATTTTTTTTCATTTGCTGTATTTTTTTCTGTCAATTTACTTGTATTTTGTTATATTCGTGTGATATTTTTTACGTTTGTTTGTAGTGATTAGGAATAGATTATTGCTATGTTTTATTTATTAACTTTTTTATTTATCTTTAATTGTTGTTTTTGTCTATTCTATTTACGTGTGTTTGAAGGAAAATGTAAATAGATGAAAGATAATGAAGATGATCTAAGTAATGTTAATAATAAGGAACATGATTCGTTATTTCAAGACTATTTGTGATGAAGAAGGGGGGGTGATGAAGGAGGGAGGGGGGGGGGTATTTCGTGATTGAATAATGCATCTTTATCTGTTTTCCTCTCTCTCTTTGTCTGTTTATTCCTTCCTTTTTCACAAAGAGAAAGAGAGAAAAAGAAAGAAAGAGACACAAAGAGAAAGAGAAAAAAAGAAAGAAAGAGACACAAAGAGCAACAGAAGAAGAAAAAGAAAGAAACTCCAACCGGTGAAATAAGAACAAACACACGCAATAATCGCCATTAACACACGACCGCACCGCCATCAGCCTAACGACCTTGGCGACCGTGTCAGTCGTTTGTCAGAATTATGATGTGACTCATTAGAATCTCTCGCTCGGGATCGCGTCCGGTTCATCTCTGCCGCGGGGGGCCTTGTCCTAGGATTTTTTTTTGCTTTTTTTTTAGTTTTTTTTTTGTTTTTTTTTGCGATTTTTTTTGTTTTTTTGGGTTTTCTTTTTCTTGATTTTTTTTTTCTTCTGCGTTTTTTTTATCCCTTATTTTTTTCAGTTTTTTGTTTTCGGTTGGTTTTTGTTTTTTTGTTTTTTGCTGATTTTTTCGTTTTTTTTTTGTTTTTTTTGTTTTTGCTGTTTTTTTCGTTTTTTGTTTGTTTGTTTCTTGTGTTTTTACTGTGTCGTGTTTTATCTGTTTTTTTTTTTTTTTTTTTTCTTCTTCTTTTTGCGTTTACTTGTATTTGAAGGAAAATAGTGAATTCATTTTTTTCATTTGCTGTATTTTTTTCTGTCAATTTATTTGTATTTTGTTATATTCGTGTGATGAAGGAGGGAGGGGGGGGGGTATTTCGTGATTGAATAATGCATCTTTATCTTTTCCTCTCTCTCTTTGTCTGTTTATTCCTTCCTTTTTCACAAAGAGAAAGAGAGAAAAAGAAAGAAAGAGACACAAAGAGAAAGAGAGAAAAAGAAAGAAAGAGACACAAAGAGAAAGAGAAAAAAAGAAAGAAAGAGACACAAAGAGAAAGCGAAAAAAAAGAAAGAGACACAAAGAGCAACAGAAGAAGAAAAAAAGAAAGAAACTCCAACCGGTGAAATAAGAACAAACACACGCAATAATCGCCATTAACACACGACCGCACCGCCATCAGCCTAACGACCTTGGCGACCGTGTCAGTCGTTTGTCAGAATTATGATGTGACTCATTAGAATCTCTCGCTCGGGATCGCGTCCGGTTCATCTCTGCCGCGGGGAGGGCCTTGTCCTAGGATTTTTTTTTGCTTTTTTTTTAGTTTTTTTTTTGTTTTTTTTGCGATTTTTTTTGTTTTTTTGGGTTTTCCTTTTCTTTTGATTTTTTTTTTTTCTTCTGCGTTTTTTTTATCCCTTATTTTTTCAGTTTTTTGTTTTCGTTGGTTTTTGTTTTTTTTTTTTGCTGATTTTTTTCGTTTTTTTTTTTTTGTTTTTTGTTTTTGCTGTTTTTTTCGTTTTTTTGTTTGTTTGTTTCTTGTGTTTTTACTGTGTCGTGTTTTATCTGTTTTTTTTTTTTTTTTTTTTCTTCTTCTTCTTTTTGCGTTTACTTGTATTTGAAGGAAAATAGTGAATTCATTTTTTTTCATTTGCTGTATTTTTTTTCTGTCAATTTACTTGTATTTTGTTATATTCGTGTGATGAAGGAGGGAGGGGGGGGGGTATTTCGTGATTGAATAATGCATCTTTTATCTGTTTTCCTCTCTCTCTTTGTCTGTTTATTCCTTCCTTTTTCACAAAGAGAAAGAGAGAGAAAAAGAAAAAAAAGAGACACAAAAGAGAAAGCGAAAAAAAGAAAGAAAGAGACACAAAGAGAAAGCGAAAAAAAGAAAGAAAAGAGACACAAAGAGAANGTGTGAATGTGTGTGTCTGTGTGCCGAGTGTTGCGTGTGCCAGCAATGAGCGAGCGTGTGAGAGGTGTGATGATGTGATTCACCTGTTCGGATTGCAATACGTGTTCGCGATAAGGAAATATCTAGAATGTTTATATCTTTTCTCTTTTCTGTTTCTAGGCAGAGATCTGATCGAGAGCGGGTTTGAATGATATACTGTTCAGCTTTAGTAAATGAACACCCGTATGTTTGGAGTTTTATTGTTTACGCAATTTGTTGCTCCTCATCGCGAGTTCTATCATCGTTCAGGTCATGCATTAATCCAATTATACTATTCACATTATCGTATAATCGTTTTATCTTACTCTGTCGGTTGCCGAATATAAAATTGTCTTCATTAATTAACTGGTTAGACTCAATTATCATTAACCATAAATTATAATATATATATATATTAATATATAAATCAAGTAGTATTATATATATATATATATATATATATATCTGTGTGTGGTGTGTGTGTGTGTGTGTGTGTGTGTGTGTGTTGTGTGTGTGTGTGTGTGTGTGTACATACACACACACACGCACACACACATATCTATATATACCCTATAATTTCGTAACCAGTTAAATACATCTCTTGTATTGTGAAAATATTATTCTCATTCTTATCTTTTCTACATTAGTCACAATGAACGCGGTTTTCACACACAAGTACACACACACACACACGCACACACAACACACACACACACACACACACGCACACACGCACACACAACACACACACACACACACACACACACACACACACACACACACACACACACACACACACACCACACACACACACACCACACACACAACACACATACACTCTCTCTCTCTGTCTCACACACACACACGCACACAACACACACACACACACACACACACACACACACACACACACACACACACACACAACACACACACACACACACACACACACAAACACACACACAGCCTCTCTCTCTCACACACACACACACACGCACACACACATAAACACACACACACGCACAGACACACAACACACACACCGCGCACACACCCAGCCGGCCCTCCTAAATAACCAAGGAGGCAGCGCAGCCGAGGGAGCGGCCCAAAGATACTCCAGTGGATTGTTCCTCCAGTAACAAATTCATAGATGCATGAATATACAATCCAAATGAACAGTTTCACGTGACTGGATTCTATAACGAAGGCGATCCAATTCTACAGGGTCTGTTCAACGGAGGATCGGAACGCTTATAAGGCGATGCTGCATTGCCTTCGCGCTTGATCTTTCTTTATAGTTTTACGACGCTTATAGATCTGGCGGTAATATATAAACGAATGGGAAATGTCGAGCGGATTCAGTCGCTGTTTTGACAAACGCACGAATGCGAGAGATTTTTTTTTTGCGGCGCGCACGAGTGTTTTTAAGAAGAAAAAAGAAAAAAAAAAGTTTCGGTTATAGAAAGCGAGAGAGAGAGAGATGCAGTTTCAAGGTTGTAAACATAATCTAAAATATATATATATACACATTTTTTGGGGGTGTGTCTAGGCCCTCCGGGTTGAGCCTCAGGGGGTCGTGTGCAAGTCGACGATCTGTGTCAAAGGGAGTGCCTTCTGAGCGCGAGTTTTGCGGTGGGAGGGAGGGGGGGGAGAGAGGGAGGGAGGGAGGGAGGGAGGGAGGAGGGAGGAGAGAGAGGGAGGGAAGGGAGGGGGGGGGAGGGGAGGGAGAAGGAAGGAGAGAGGGAGGGAGGGAGGGAGAGAGAGAGAGGGAGGGGAAGGAGAGGGAGGGGAGGGAGGAGAGGGAGGAGGAGAGAGAGAGGGAACGAGGGAGGGAGGGAGGGAGAGGGAGGGGGGAGGGAGGGAGGGAGGGAGGGAGAGAGGGAGAGGAAGACAGACAGATAGATAGATAGATAGATAGAGAGAGAAAGAGAAAGAGAAGAGAGAGAGATAGACAGAGAAAGAGAGAGATAGACAGAGAGAGAGAGAGAGAGAGAGAGAGAGAGAGAGAGAAAGGAGATAGAGAGAGAGAGAGAGAGAGAGAGAGAGAGAGAGAGGAGAGAGAGAGAGAGAGAGAGAGAGAGAGAGAGAGAGAGAGAGAGAGAGAGAGACAGAGAGACAGACAGAAAAGAGAGAGAGAGAGAGAGAGAGAGAAAGAGGCAGACAGACAGACAGACAGAGAGAGAGTGCATATATGAACAGACTAACAGACAGACAGCAGTCCCACCTCCTCTCGCGCCAGTGCCTTGGACGCAAAACAGCAATATACAACAGAAAATAAATAAAATAAAAATCCCAGACAGAAAATAACAGAAAATCCACAATATCTTCATTATAAATGCAGCTGCTGGATAAATCAACGACTTTATTTTATTTATATATTTAGTTTTACCTGTCTATCTATTCATAATTCTTTTAGCGAGTAGTGAATAACATTATTAATAGATTTTTTTTTTCAGAAATCTATTTTCGTGATCAATCGACGCATTGCTAATTCTCTTTATTATTTATCTATTCACATTTTCATTTAGATATATTGAGATATTTACATCATATTAATTCTATTCTATATCATATCCCTCCCTCATATGTTATATTAGATATACCTTTTATCATTCATCTATCTACTTTCTTTTTCTGTATACTTCATATCATATCATAATCATTTCACATCATATCATATAGCTTTACAGACACTTAATACATATACTATATTAGATATACATTTTTTCATTCATTATCTACTTTCTTTTTGCTATATACTTCATATCATAATCATTCTATATCATATCATATAGCTTTACATAAACTTAATACTTATTCTATATTAGATATACCTTTTATCATTCATCTATCTACTTTCTTTTTCTATAAACATTCTATATCATATCATATTGCTTTACAGACACTTAATACATATATGCATATACTATATTAGATATACATTTTTTCATTTATCTATATACGGTTTTTCATTTATCTATTTCTTTTTCTATATACTTTGTATCATATCATAATCATTCTATATCATATCATATAGCTTTACATACACTTAATACATATACTATATTAGATATACAATTTTTCATTAGATTTTACATTTCATATCATATCAGAATCATTCCATATCATATCATATCATATAGCTTTACATACACTTAATACATATACTATATAAGATATACATTTTTTTAATTTATCTATTTTCTTTTTCTATAAACATTCTATATCATATCATATAGCTTTACATACACTTAATACATATACTATATTAGATATACAATTTTTCATTAGATTTTATATTTCATATCATAGAATCATTCCATATCATATATATCATATAGCTTTACAGACACTTAATCATATACCATATTAGATATACATTTTTTTCATTTATCTATTTTCTTGCCCCGTGGTGTAGGGTCAACAGGATGGCTTCTGCTCATCCTGGCATCAGTTGCTATCAATATTGCATTTGTGGTTTGGCATATTCAAGATGTCGTAGTGGATTTATGCGAACGAGTACGCGTGTTGGGCGGGGGGTGGGGGTGGCGGGAGGGGTGTGTGTGTGTGTAGGGGTGGGCGAGGGGTGGGGCTGGTTGTGTGTGAGGGGTGGTGGAGGGGGGTGGGTGTGTATGTAGGGGTGGGCGGGAGGGAAGGGGGTTGTGTGTAGGGGTGGGCGGAGGGGGGGGTGTGTGCGGGGGGGGGGTTGTGTGTGTAGGGTGGCGGGGGGGGGTTGTGTGTGTAGGGGAGCGGGGTGTGTTGTAGGGGTGGAACGGGGAGGGTGTTGTGTGTGTAGGTGGGGGGAGGGGGTTGTGGGTTTAGGGTGGTGGTGTGCTGGTGTGGTGTGTGTGTGTGTGTGTGTGTGTGTCGTTGTGGTGTAGGGGTATCATGTGTACGTGTGTGTGTTAGTGTGGGTTGGTTTTAGCGGTGGTGTTATGTGTCTGTGTGTTGTGTGTGTGGTGTCTGGTGTGTGTGTGAGTGGGGTGTGTGTGGTGTGTGAAGAGATAGAGGAGCCTGATAGAAAAAAGAAAGTGTTCGGAAGGTGGCTGATAGAGACAGATTTGGTTGACAGATGCAGATAGATAGGTGCTTAGTAAAGAACTCTACAAAATGGGTAGAGATGATAGAGGGATGGTTTGTAAAGAGTAGAAGACACTAATATATGATATGTGGTCGATGCCGATAGACTATAGATATGATAGACTAGATAGAATAGATAGACCAGATAAATAGACATGTATTTTTAGAAATGTCTCTCTCTCTCTCTCCTCTCTCCCTCCCCTCCCTCCCCACCCTCCTTCTCCTCTCTCCTCTCTCTCCCTCTCTCTCTCTCTCTCTCTCTCTCTTCTCTCTCTCTCTGCTCTCTCTCTTCTCCCCTCCCATCCTCTCTTCCCCTCCTTCTCCCCTCCCCTCCCTCCTCCCCTCTCCCTCCCTCCCCTCCCTCCCTCCCTCCCTTCCCTCCTTCCCTCCCCTCCCTCCTCCTCCCTTCTTCCCTCTCCCTCCCCTCTCTCTCCTCCCTCTCTCCCTCCTTCCCTCCCTCTCCTCTCCTCTTCCCCTCACCAGCCTATTATCCATCTATCTGCCTATCTATCAGCTGGAAGGTTCAGAGACGCGGGCTAATTTCTAAACTAAACCTGCTGAACAGACCGTCGACTTCGCAAATTGCTTGGGGTATCTGGTTTTGCTGAGTCATCGCGTGGACAGACCCAGTGCCACTCACCGTAAAAGATATTTTGAGGTCCGACCTTCTATGTTGAGCGCGATGTTATCATGGGGAGGTTGGGTGGGAAAACTTATGGGAATATAGGGTGGGGCATAGGTATGTACGTACACTTATGTGGATACACGCACATGTAGTATTGTATGTATGCACCTGTATAAACAAACACACACACACACACACAGATATATAATGAATATAAATACACACACACACATCTATATATGTTTGTGTGTGTGTATAAAAAAAGAAAAAAAGAAAGAAAAAGAGAGAGAAAAAAAGAAAAAGAAAGAGAGAAGAGAGAGAGAGAGAGAGAGAGAGAGAGGAGAGAGAGAGAGAGAGAGAGAGAGAGAGAGAGAGAGAGAGAGAGAGGAGAGAGAGAGAAGGAAAAAAAAAAAAAAAAAAAAAAAAAAAAAAAAATATATATATATAATATATATATATATATATATATATATATATATATATATATATATATATATATATATATATATAGAAGAAAAGCTCACCACTACCACACACAAAAAACATATAAACTATATATTAACATAGGATGAATCATATGCACTAAGGGCGATTTTCCATTCTCATTGCAAGGTAAATGTAGCTTAAAGATTGTTGCAACGATCGATTGCGAAAGAGGTTGTAAGAGGCAAATGGCGATGATAAAAAAATAGCAAAATATGATGACGTTTAGAAATTTGATGATGATGATGAAATTATTATTATTATGATTATGATTATTATGATTGATGATTATGATGATGATGATGATGATGATGATGATGATGTGATGATGATGATGATTAATGTTGTTGTTGTTGTTATTATTATTATCATTATCATTATTATTATTATTATCATTATTATTATCAGCATCATCATTATCATCATTACTATTATCGCCATTTTCATTTTTATCATCAATGTGTTCCTAATATGATGATGATGATGATGATGATGATGATGATGATGACGATGGTGATGATGATGATGATGATGATGATTAATGTTGTTGTTGTTGTTATTATTATTATCGTTATTATCATTATTATTATCATTATTGTTATCAGCATCATCATTATCATCATTACTATTATCACCATTTTCATTTTTATCATCAATGTGTTCCTAATATGATGATGATGATGATGATGATGATGATGATGATGATGATGATGATGATGATGATGATGATGATGATGATGATGATGATGATGATGATGATGATAATGATAATAATAATGATGATGATGAAATGATGATGATGAATATGATAATGATAATGATAATAATGATAATAATAATGATGAAAAAATGATGATGATGATGAGAAGGAAGAGGATAATGATAATAAAATTAAGATAATGAATCGCGATAATGACACCAAAGATACAAACGACAAGGATGGTAATATAGTTATTAAATAATGATAACGATCATAGTCATAATACCATACCACGAATAATCTTAATGATCAATAACATCAATGATCTTGTTTATAATGATGATAAAAAAAAATTCATATGATTGGAATTAACGTATTAATAATCACCATCATTATTCATGTCATTATCACGTGTTCGCTTATTCTTCGTCAACATAAGAACAGTTTCAATCCTTGATAGATCTGCAACAATATCAACGTAATTAAGACAACTTTAATTACGGTAATGAGAGCATAACTATGGCTCTTATTATTTATTATTATCTATTTATTTATTTATTTTTTTGTTAATTATTTTAATTTTTTCATTTATTCATTAATCAATTTATTTATTTATTTATTTATTTATTTATTATTTTTATTTTTTGGAAAGAGAGAGAGAAAACAATTACCTCGATTTTTTTAAAATTTAAAATCGGGTGTCATTAATAATCTGATTTAATGATATTGTTGTTTTTATTGATTTTTTTCTTTAGCTATTTATTTATTTATTTTTATTCTTTTTAATAGACTATGTGGAAAAAATTAGTTATCATATTCTTCATCCTTGTTGTCATGTTTATTATTTCCGTTTTTTATTCCACTATCTCGGCTTCATTATCGTCTATTCTTCCATTTCTAGATTCTTATCCTCATCATTGTTATTATTGTGATCACTATCATTATTATCACCATCATTACCAACCCCGATTTTATGAGCGTAAATAATGATAATTAATTAATAATAATAATCAATATTATTTTCTTTTTCTTTTCTTCTTCTTCTTTTTCTTCTCCTCCTCCTTCTCCTTCTTCTTCTGCCTTCTTCTTCTTCTACCTCCTCCTCCTTCTTTCCTCTTCCTCCTACTTCTTCTGCTTCTTCGTCCTCCTCCTCCTTCTTCTTCTTCCTCCTCCTCCTCCTCCTCCTCCTCCTCCTCCTCCTCCTCCTCCTCCTCCTCCTCCTCCTCCTCCTCCTCCTCCTCTCCTCCTCCTCCTTTGCGCCCGAGGCAAAATTTAGTTTATAGCCAAATACAGATTATCTGGAGCAGGATTTTTGAAACCATTTTTATTTCGCTCTGCACCAGATAGTAAGCTTAACCACGCTGTTAAATAGTTACTTATGTACTTTACAGTATATAGACACACGAAGATTTAAAGAAACAATAATAATAATAATAATATGCCAGGGGTCTCTAAGTAAAAGAAACAATAATAATAATACGCCAGGGGTCTCTAAGTAAAAGAAACAATAATAATAATACGCCAGGGGTCTCTAAGTAAAAGAAACAACAATAATAATATGCCAGGGGTCTCTAAGTAAAAGAAACAACAATAATAATAATACGCCAGGGGTCTCTAAATCATTCATTTCCGGTTTTCCAGATAAACTGTTTTCTGGCTATTTCTACTGAGATGGGAAATAAAGGCGGGGATTATCTAATTACTTTTTAGAAAATTAAGATGGAAGGCGTGTATATTTTTTTGTCGTTATCATTAACTTATTGTGGATTATGAGAATTCACCAAAAAGCTTTTGGATTACGGATGCTTCTCGCTGATTGGTTGAGAGCGCTTATGCTGTCCTGTGATTGGATGAGGCTGCACCAATAAGATCGACGTGATTATTTCCGTTATTAGTCTAAAGGTTCTGGCGGGTGAGTCTCCACCAATGAGAATCTGTGTGTCTCTTAACAAGCGTTCTCATTGGTCGAGAGGGAATTTGATCGTGTATGAATATGTCGTTCAAAACACACACACACATACACATACATATACATGCATACATACACACACACACACACACACACCCACACACACACACACACACACACATGCATACATACACACTAACACACACACGCAAACATACACACACACACATAGAAATACACACTCACACACGCACAAACACAAACACGCACGCACACACACACACAACAACAACAAAAACGATAAAAATAAAGCAAAATAATTCAACTTAGCCTACAAATCCGTACTTGATAAACACTTTTGTTTCCTTTTTTTAAACCTAGCCTAGAATTTTGATAAACACTTTTTTCCTTTTTTAAACCTAGCCTATATTTTTTTTTTTTTTTTTTTTTTTTTTTTTTTTTTTTTTTTTTTTTTTTTTACAGATAACTAACCTAACTTGGCCTATGTTTCCCCGACCCGAATCTTCCTTTAGCGTTGACCTCTGACCTTAAGCAGACGACTCCTGTGACCCCACTTACAACTCTGTGACGTCACGCATGACATGACAGATCTGCAAAGTCATGAACCGAAACGCCGTAGAGAAATGCAATTTTTTTTTTTTTTTTTTTTTTTTTTTTTTCAAAGTCACTTTATCTCGTACATATGGTTCTGTTTATAATTTCCTTAATTCAAGCTGAAGTTATTGATTATCATGAAATTCAAGGTTAGGATCGTGTTTCTGTATAATTGGTAAAGGAAAGTGAATTCAGTACATTTTTTTTTTCGCTTTAATACAAATCGGATTTAAGTTCACGTGCTTGGTAAGTAATGTATTTTTTTTTAAATATAAAGTTGTTTTATCTCGTTTATATGGGTCTGTTTATAATTTGATTAATCCAAACTCAAGTTGTTGATGGTCATAAAACTTATGGATCGGATCGTTTCTATATAACTTGTAAAGTAAAGTGAATCTAATACATTTTTTTCGCTTTAATACAAATCGGATTTAAGTTCACGTGTTTGATATGTCATCGCCATTTCCTCCTCCAGCTCTCATTTGGACGAAAATAATCAAGTCTTTTGTTTTTATCTTTTTCTTCATTTATGTTTTACATTTTAAAGAATACTCTACTTATCAGTCATCTCATTTAAGTAAATCCACGAGACTTTACAATCGCGATGGAGTTTACGGCGCCAAAACACATTGTTGACTACCCTCCCCCCACACCCCTCCCCCCTCTCCCTCTTTCCCGCCAAAAATGCGATGCCTTCACTAACTCGCTCCCCCTACCCC
This sequence comes from Penaeus vannamei, assembly GCF_003789085.1. NCBI lineage: Eukaryota > Metazoa > Arthropoda > Malacostraca > Decapoda > Penaeidae > Penaeus > Penaeus vannamei. The sequence continues at coordinate 376,054 of NW_020868796.1, forward strand.
TCCTCCTCCCCTACCTCCCCTCCTCTATCTCCCCTACTCCTCTACTCCTCCTCCTCCTCCTCTATCTCCCCCTCCACCACCTCCCTCCCTCCCTCCCTCCCGTTCCTCCACCCCCTCCACCACCTCTCTCCCCCTCCTCCACCTCCCCCCTCCACCCCTTCACCTCCTCCTCCTCTCCACCCTCCACCTCCCTCCTCCTCCCTCCTCCACCCTCCTCCCCCTCCACCCCTCCCTCCCTCCCTCCCTCTCCTCCCCCGCGTGGCCTTGCGGGCAACAACGGCACCAGGTACTGTTAGTGGGATCGGATCTACCTTGAACAGTCTTGGATTCTCTCCTCCGAAATAAGGCGAGGGAGTTAAAGAGAATTGAGTTCAACCCCGTTACAGCGAATCCCTCCCTCTCCTCCTCCTACTCCTCCCGTTCCTCCCTTCCTCTTCTCCTCCCTCTCCTCCTCCTCCCTCCCGTTCCTTCTCCCGATCCTCCTCCCTCTTACTCCTCCTCCCCTTCCCTCTTACTCCTCCTCCTCCCTTTCTCGCTCCTCCTCCTCCTCCTCCCCTCCCCTCCCTCTCCTCCTCCTCCCTCCTCCTCCTCCTCCTCCTCCTCTCCCTCTCCTCCCTCCTCCCCCTCCCCCTTCCCTCTTACTCCCACCCCCCACTCTCCCCCTCTCCCCACCCCACCCCCCACCCCACCCCGGAACCCCAACCGCCAACAACTTTCTTTCGTACGAATGACGTAAGGCGAGAGAGACAGCGAAGCATCAACGCAATGAAAAGGAGATTCCGTTGATTATCTCTATCTCTCTCTTTTCTCTCCTATTTTCCCTCCTCCCCTCTTTCTCTCTCTCTATCTCTCTTTTTCTCTCTATCTCTCTCTTCTCTCTCTCTCTCTTTTTTCTCTCTCTTTTATATCTCGCTCTATCGAGTTACGAGAGTGTAAGAGATCTTATTCTCCCCCCCTTTCTTTCTCTCTATCTCTCTATTATTTCTCTCTCTATCTCTCTTATTTCTCACTTTTATTTCTCTCTCGATCTTATTTTTTCTCTCTATCTCTCTTTTATTTCTCTCTCTATCTCTCTTCTTTTTCTCTCTCTATCTCTCTTATTTCTCACTTTTACTTCTCTCTTTTTCTCTTTCCTTATATCTCTCTCAATCGAGTTACGAGAATGTAAGAGAACTTATTTCCCCCCCTTTCTCTCTCTCTATCTCTCTATTATTTCTCTCTCTATCTCTCTTCTATTTCTCTTTCTATCTCTTTCTATTTCTCTCCTTTTTCGCTTTTCTTATATCTCTCTCATTCGAGTTACGAGAATGTAAGAGAACTTATTCCCCCCCCCCCCTTTTCTCTTCTCTCTATCTCTCTATTATTTCTCTCTCTATCTCTCTTCTATTTCTCTCTCTATCTCTCTTCTGTTTCTCTCTCTCTATCTCTCTCTTATTTCTCACTTTTACTTCTCTCCTTTTCTCTTTCCTTATATCTCTCTCAATCGAGTTACGAGAATGTAAGAGAACTTCAAGGTTTTAGTGTATCTCCAGACGCTGGGCTTTAACTGTACTAGTCTGCCTTCAGAACACCAACTTTTTTTTTTTTTTCCTTTTTTTCGCTCACCGTTAAGGATGAGCAAGGAGCAGGGAGTGAAGTAGATCTCTCTCTCTCTCTCTTTTTTTTATGTCTTTTTTCTTGTTTTGTTTTTGTTTACGGGTGATGATTGGCGGGCGAAAGCTCATTCATTTTGGGGTTCGTGTAGGAGACGAAGTCAGATATGCGAGGTTTCGGATGCCGTGCCGTCGGTGGCTGGGAATCTGAACGTTGTCGTCATTGTAGGAAAAAAATATTAACAATATGCAGAAAAAAAAGTTTCTCATTCATACACATGTACACGCATCCACATACATACATACATACATATATACGCACAGCACGTACGAGATGACACAGACACATACTCTCTCACATCCACGCATACACACATAAATACAGACACATGTGCATTTGCATACGCACGAAAGCACACATACACACTCACATACACATAAACAAAAAATACACACATACAAACAATAAAACACACAAACAAACACACACACACGTGCAAACAATACACAAAACAAACACACAAACACATGCACACTCTCGTACTCATACAAGCACGCACGCACGCACGCACGCACGCACGCTCAGGCCACATACGAAGACCAAGGGAAAACGGCCTCTAAAGACAGCGTGGATCATTTTCTAGTTTTTGCTCCAGCTGGGAGAGTCACGGGATCGGGGGGGGGGGGGGGGGGGGGGGGGTTGGGGGTTGGTGTGAGGGAGGATGGGGGAGGGAGGGAGGGAGGGAGGGAGGGAGGATGGTATAGGGGAGAAGGAGGGAGGGAAGAGGGAGGTAAGGAGGAAGGTAAGGAGGAGGATGGTGTGGGGAGAGGGAGGGAAGGATGGAGGGTGAGGGAAGGAGGGAGGGAGGGAGGGAGAGATAGATAGGGGAGGAGAGGGAGGGAGGATGTGTAGGGAAGAGGGAGGGAAGGAGGGAGGGGAGGGTTGGTGTGAGGAGGACGGGGTAAGGAGGGAGTGAGGGAGGGAGAGAGGAAGGGAGGAGGGAGGAAGGGAGGGAGGGAGGGACGAAGGAGAAGAGGGAAGAGGGAGGGAAGGAGGATGGTGTAAGGGGGGAGGGAAGGGGAAGGGAGGGGGGGGAGGGCTGAGTTCTCTTCATGCTTGCCCGCCTCCTTCCTACACACACACACACACGCACACATGCACTCACGCAAGCACACGTATCTATGCACTCAATCCTACGTACACAAATATCACGCACGTAAACACGCACACACGCACATACACATCTCCATCCTACNAACACACACACACACACATATCCTTCTCCCTTTCTCTTTTTTCCCTCTTATCCAACTTGCCTCTTCCGTATTTCGCATCCAATTCCATATTCCTTAAAATGGGAGGGGGAAGGGAGGATGAAGGGGGGAGGGAGGGAGGGAAGAAGGGAGGGAGGAGGGAGGAAGAAAGAGATAGAAGTGGGAGGAGAGAGGAGAAAAGGAGAGAAGGGGGAAGGAAGTAGTGTGGTAAAGCAGTGAGAAGAAGGGAGGGAGAAAGAAGGGAAAATACAAGGAGCTAGAAAGGACGGAGGAAGGAAGAAGGGAGAAGGGAGAATACAAGGAGATAGAAAAGAGATAGGAAGGAGGGAGAAAGGGAAAATACAAGGAGCTAGAAACGACGGAGGAAGGAAGAAGGGAGAAGGAGAATACAAGAAGATAGGAAGGACGGAGGAAGGAAGAAGGGAGAATACAAGAAAATAGGAAGAAGGGAAGAAGGGAAAAGGGAGAATACAAGGAGA
>NW_020868796.1:381899-384399 GCF_003789085.1 Penaeus vannamei
AGAGAGAGAGCAGAGAGGAGAGGAGAGAGAGAGAGAGAGAGAGAGAGGAGAGAGAGGAGAGAGAGAGAGGAGAGGAGAAAACGGGGACAAATGAAATGAAAAATGGGGATTAAAAAAAAAGAAAAAAAAAAAAACAAAAACACATAGACGAGAAACACATAGCAAAACAACGCATATATAGACAACATGACGGAGATAAGAGAAAGCTAGAGAGAAAGAGGAAGAGAGAGAGAGAGAGAGAAGAGAAGAGAAAAAAAGCAGCTCGGCCATGTCAGCTTCTCCATGTGCTTAACATACCTCATGGAGAACATAAATTCACAGTTTATGACCCCCCCTCCTCTCGCTCCCCCTCCTCCCCCACACTTTATCCCCCTTCCCCCCTCCCAGACTTTTATCCCCCTCCCCCCACCCAACACTTTTATCCCACCCCCACACCCCCTGCCTCTTTCTACCTTCGCCCCCCTTCCCCCAACCCCTCCCACCCTTTCTACCTTCCTTACCTTCCCCCCTTCCCCCAACCTCCCCACCTCCTCACCCTCTTTCTTACCTTCGCTCCCCCTTACCTCCTCATCCCTTCCCCTCCCCTCCCCCCCACCTCCTCACCTCTTTTTCTTACTTCGCTCCCTTCCCCCAACCCCCCCCCCCACTCCTCACCCTCATCATTTACCTTCGCCCCTTCCCACCTCCTCACCCCCCTTTCTTACCTTCCTTACCTTCGCTCCCCCTCCCCCCCCCACCTCCTCACCCCTTCTTATCTTTCTTACCTTCGCTCCCCTTCCCCCCACCTCCTCACCCTCTTTCTTACCTTCGCTCCCCCCCTCTCCCCCACCTCCTCACCCCCTTTCTTACCTTCTTACCTTCGCTCCCTTCCCCCATCCCCCCCCCACCCTTCCTCACCCTACCCCTTTCTTACCTTCCTTACCTTCGCTCCGCCACTCCTCACCCGTTCCTTACCCTTCGCTCCCCCTTCCCCCAACCCCTTTCTGGGGTAAGCGGCTGGGTAAGAAAAATCTCGCAACCTTACCTGTCGAAGATAAAGATAAAAAATTAGAATTATGAATGAAAAAGGAAATAAAAGATATTTGGAGATAACGCTGTTGTTGACAGTAATGGGTCAATGGGGATTTACTTGTGCTGAGATCAGGTAAAACACAGGTCTCTCAGAATATATGGAAAAGAGGAGAGAGAGGGAGGGAGGGGAGTTGGGAGAGAGGGAGGTGTTGTAGGGGAGGGAGGGAGGGAGAGAGGAGGGGTTAGGGAGGAAGGGAAGAAGGAAGGGAGGGAGGGAGGAGGAGAAATAGGAGTGAGAGAGAGGGGAGGGCAGTAACAATATGTAGGAGAGAGAGTATGAGAGAAAGAGGGAGAGAGAGAGAGAGAGAGAGAGAGAGAGAGAGAAAGAGAGAGAGAGAGACGAGAAGAGAGAGAGAGACCAGAGAGACAGAGACAGAGACAGAAGACAGAAGACAGAGAACAGAGGACACAGAAGAGAACAGAGACAGAGGACAAGACAAGAAGACAGAGACAAGACGACAGGAGAAGATAAATAACAAACAAGAAGTCCATAAACACTATAACAAACACAACACCAACTACACCAGTACACAACATCAAAACATTCAGAACTTGAATACACTGATAACAAATGAAAAGAACATCTAAATCATTAATGACATTACGCTTCGAAATATGAAAAAAAAACTTGTCTTAAATCTACCACCGTTAATTCTATGAGTATCTATATCTAATAGTACTTGCAAAATTACTTATCTGAATTAAAATAAAAAATAATCATCAGAATTTGGAAATTTGAACTCTCTCTCTCTCTGCTTCATCTCTCTCTCTCTCTCTCTCTCTCGTCTCATCTCTCTCTCTCTTCTCTCTCTCTCACGCCTCTCTCTCTCTCCTCCACTCCCCACTCCACCTCCTTAAATAATGTCTCTGCTTTTGACAAATTCTCTACTTCCCTCCCCCTCCCCCCTCTCTTCTCTCTCTCTCTTCCTCTCTTTATTTTCTCCCCTTCCTTCCCCACCCTTCCCCATCCCCATCTCCCCCCTTCCCATCCCCCCCTTCCCCCCCATCTCCTCATCCCCCTCCCCCCACCCCCTCTAAACCAATCACGATTTCACCCTAAATTTCTGGACTGTTTCCTTCAGCAAAGGTCCGCTTGCTACCCCCTCCTCCCCTCTCCTCCTTCCCTCCCTCCCTCCCTCCCCCTCCTTCCAGGTTCTTTAGCCTCCCTGCCCTCCCACTCTCTCCCCTCTCCCTCCCTCCCTCTCCTCCCTCCCTCTCTCTCTCCCTCCTCTCCCCTTTCCCTGCTTCCCTCCCTTCTAGGTCTTTAGGCTCCCTGCCTCCCCAGTCTCTGCCTCCCTCCCTCTCTCCCTCCCTCCCTCCCTCCCTCCCTTCTAGCTTTTTAGGTTCCCTGCCCTCCCAGCCTCTGCTCCCCCCTCCCTCTCTCTTTCCTCCTTTTAGGCTCCTGCTCTCCTTTCCTCTCTATCTCTAT
>NW_020868796.1:389399-394399 GCF_003789085.1 Penaeus vannamei
TTCCTGGCGTTTCTTCTCTCTATTTCTCGTAGGATTGTCTATTTTAAGATGGGGAAAGAGATTTCGTCCTGGGATTGAGCCACAGGGGCGAGGAATGAGTAGAAAGGGAGCGGATTACGCCGGGGAAAGAGTGGAAACCCGATCGTTCTTTAAGGAAAAGCGAGCGAAAGGGGAGCGCCGTGGCCCGGGCGAACGTCAGGAGTTGTCACATGTTGCTCGCTCATGACCAGCGCCGAGAGGTCGATCGGGAGAGGAAATGACCGCAATGGATACTCGCTGATACCTTTTAATTCGTGTTAGGGACTCTAAACTTTTTTCTCCCTCTTTTCCTCTCTCGTTTTTTGTGTGTGTTTTTACTCGAATTCGCTCTTTTTTTCGACTCATTCTTTGTTTTGTTTTCCTCCCCCCATCCTTGATTTATGCGAACGCGTCTGGATTCAACCGCGTTCCCCCGGATACATTTTTTTCCTCCTCCTCCGACGAGCAAAGCGCATGCAGGCGAGACTTTGTTTACATGTTGGACGAACGATTGTGAAACGGCCGCTCATCTCATAACAAATAGGTTATTACGAATGCATAATCGTTCATTAATTCCAATCCAATCCTAATGACGATCTCGGAAGGAAATGCAAATAGACGCTGAAATATATGTACGAGGTGGAGTGACTACCACACCTTTCTCATTAGCGTCGCAGAGATAGTGCTCGCAGTTCTTTCATGCAGATGTTGTTAAGAAATTGGTACCGTTAGAGGCAGCGATTCACCGCGCAGAGGCTGGTGGACTTAGCCCGGGGTGGGAGGGAGGGAGGAGAGGGGAGGGAGGGGAAGAGGGACGGGAAGGCGAGGAGAGGAGGAGGAAGAGTGCGGATAGGGAAGGAAAGGGGGATGAGTGGGAGGGATGGTAAGTGGGGAGATGGCGGCAGGGAAGGGAAGGGGAGAAGGAGGAAGAGAGGGAGCGAGTAAAGATATTGCGGGAAGGATAGGAGACGGAAGGAAGGGGCGAAGAGAGGAGGGGGAGAAGCGAAGAGAGGGAGGGAAGAAGCGAGAAAAGGATCGGAGGAAGGAAAAGGGGAAGAGGGAGGATTAGGAACGGGAGGAAGAAAGGGAGCGGGAAAAGAAGGTGGGGACGAGAGAGGGAGGGAAGGAATGTGGAAGGGACGGGGAGAGAGCGGAAGGAGGAAAGAGAATAGACGGGAGGGACGGGGAGCGGGAAAGCGGAAGGCAGAGAGGGAGGGACAGGAGGGGAAGAGAGTGAGGGGAGGAAGGGGTGGGATAAGGGAGAAAGTGAAGTGGGAGAGAGGGAAAGAGAGGGAAAGAATGCGAGAAAAGAGAACGAGCAAGGGGTACGAGGAAAGAGATAAAAGAGGAAGCAGGAGGAGGAAGGGAGGGTTAGAGAAAGGAAAGAAGAGAGGAGACATAGAGAGATAAACAGATACAGGAGAAATATAAATAATCAAAAAAAGTAAAAACCATTGGAAAAAGCGAAAGAGGGGGAGACAGAAACCGTAAGAACGAGAAAGTGAAAAGAGGAGAAGAGGAAAGAAAGAAATAACGATACACAGAAGAAACGAAAAAGACAAGAAAAAGAAGAAACCCAGAGAGAGAGAGACAGAGGAGAGAAGGAGATGCAGAGAGCAGAGAGAGAAGAGAGCAAAGAGAGAAGGAGAGATGAGAGAGAGAGAGAGAGAGAGACGCGAGAGAGACAGAGACACAGACACAGGACACAGACACAGGACATCCAGATACAGGACAGCAGACAAACCCCCTCCCCAAACCCACCCCCCACCCCCCAAAAAAACGAAAGCTCGAGAGCGAGAAAGAGGAAGCCCGGAGAAGGAGCCAAAAAAGGACCGAGGATGATGAGGAAGCGAGGGACGGGGGTGAGGAGAGAGAGAGGAGAGATTGAGAACCAGAGAAAGGACAACACACACCTTAATCCCCCCACAAGCAAGCAAATGCCAATCAGAAACGGATGAATTTATTAGGCAACACGGCCCTGTAGATAGTGGCGCTCCAATACCGCTGTTGTTTCTCCCTCTGTTGCCCAGCGTCGCCCGCCCCGTCTCGTCTCGCCCGCGCAAATAATTCGAAAATAGGCGCCGGGAGGGAAGTCAATGGGTATTTGTGGATAGTAAGGCCGAGAGAACGGAAGAGAGGGAAGGGCGCCTGATAAAAGGTATAAAACCTTTAAAGGGTTATCGCGCAAAACAGTGTTGAATCGGCATAGGAAGCAGGAGGAGGAGAGGGAGGGAATGGAGGGAAGGGAGAGCGGGAGAGAGGGAGGGAGGAAGAGGGAGAGGGAGAGAGGAGAGAGAAGACGATGAGACGGAGAGAGAGAGAGAGAGAGGAGAGGAGAGAGGAGAGAGAGCAGATGATGAAGAGAGAGAGCGCAACGAGAGAGGAGAGAGAGAGAGAATGACTGAAAACATTTGCTCTTATCATTTCTCGTCGATGGGATCTTTAAATCGCGTTTTCTTATTTTTTATTTTTTCATTTTTTGAGGGTTTTCTTCTTAATTTCTCTTTTCCTTTTTTTTCTTTTGAGGGGTGGAGGGAAGGGGGGGGAAGGGGTTTAGAGGGGAGGGGGATACAAGCATGGGTTACCTGTTATAATCGGAAAGGCTATTATCAGCGGTGACGTTGTGAATACATGCTTTAACTGTTGGAATTCTTGATAAAGAGAGATATGGTAATGATTTGAAAAAAGAAAGAAAAAAAAAAAGGATCTTATAAGAAGTATATGGTAATGATTTTTATAAGAGAAAGAAGAAAGAATGAAAGAAAGGAAAGAAAAAAAAACGGAAAGAGAAAGAAAAAATGCACAATGAGAAGAAGAGGAAGAGAGACGAGGGTAAGTTGAAGGAGAGGAAGAATAAGAATTAAGAAGGGAAGGAGAAATGAGGAAAAAGAAGAAGGAAAAAAATAGCTTAGAAAAAATGAGAAACAAAACAAAACAAGCACAACTGCCACGAACAAAACAAAACAAACACGCTAACGAAATTCAAACCAACAACCACCAACTCTCTCTCTCTCTCTTTCTATCTCTCTCCCTCTCTTTCTATCTCACTCCCCCCTCTCTCTTTCTCTCTCTCTCCCTTCTTTCTCCCTCTCCCTCTCTCCCCCCGCCTCTACCTCTCCCTCTCTCTCTCCCCCCTCTACCCCTCTCCCTCCCCCCCCTCTCCCTTCTTTCTCCCTCTCCCTCCCCCCTCTCCCTCTCCCTCTTTCTCCCCCCGCCTCTCTCTCTCCCTCCCCACCTCTCCCTCTCATTCTCTCTCTCTCCCTCTCTAACTTCTTCAAGGTTTTCTTTCTAAGACGCTAACTAAACTTCTTAGGATTCATGCTGGCCCTATCTACCCTGGGCTTTCACTCCGGGCTTTGGTGTCTAGTCTGAGCACGCGCCGATAAAAAACTTTTTTTTTTTTTTTTTTTTTTTTTTTTAGTGTGATGGTGTGGGTTTTTTTGGGGGGGGGGGTGGAAGGGGATAGGGAGGTAAGGGAGGGGGGAATGCATTCGTTTTTTTTTTTTTTTTTTTTTTTTTTTTTTTTTTTTTAGTGTGATGGTGTGTTTTTTCTTTTTTTGGGGTGGGTGGTGAGAGGGGGGAGGAAAGGGTGGGTAATGGGAGGGGGAGGGGGTGTAGGGGAATGCACTACAGGTATTTTTCTGTCTTTCTCTATTTGCTGTTATTATTCTATTACTGTTATTATTATATGATTATTATTATCATTATTATTACTATCATCATCACTGAAAATTTTATCACAATTATATTAGTATCATCATCATCATCATTATCATCATCACCTTTATCATCATTATCATTATCGATATCGTTATTATCATCAGTATCAGTATCACCATTATACCATCGTCTTTATTCACCATTAAATCACTTATCCACAATAAAAACTCATCCAATTCACCAGTAAGTCATTCACCATTAATCACTTATTCACCATAAACTCACCTTATTCATTTTAAACTCACCCACTCACCATATTAAACTTATCCATTCACCAATTCACCATTCATTCACTCACCACCATTCAAAACCATTTCATCCATCACCACTTAAACTCATCATCCACTCACCATCACCATCACTCACATCTCACCATAAACTCATTCACTCACCCACTCACCATAAACTCATTCACTCACCCACTCACCTAAGCCCACCACTCACCATAAACTCATTCACTCACCCACTCACCATAAACCCACCCACTCACCCCACCCACTATAAACCCACCCACTCACCATAAAACTCTTCACTCACCCACTCACCATAAACTCATTCACTCACCCACTCACCATAAAACCACCCACTCACCATGACCTAGCCGAATCCACGTCCAACCCTCGGGCCTCACCATCAACCCAGTGTTTCACCATAAACCCAACGAAAACACAAGCACAGTCTCGAATTACACCATTCACCATTAGTCGAAAATAATCTCCATTAATTCTTGTCATTATCTTTGGCAGTTCCCGTTCGTTAAGGCTGCCAGGGTTGACCTAGACCGACCTTAATCATCATCTCCTTCTGCTTCTTCTTCTCCTTTTCTCTTCCATGTCTTTCTCTCCATCTTTCTTTTCTTCTCTTTTTCTTTTCTCTCTCTCTTCTCTCTTTCTCTTTTCTTTCTCTTCTCTCTCTCTCTCTCTCTCTCTCTCTCTCTTCTCTCTCTCTCTCTCTCTCTTCTCTCTCTCTCTCTCTCTCTCTCTCTCTCTCTCTCTCTCTTCTCTTCTTTCTCTTTTCTTGAGAATTAAAAACAGAAAGATGAATAAATAAAAGAGGGAAGAGAAGAAGGAAGGAAGGAAGAAAGATAAAATAAGAGAGGGAAGGGAGAAGGAGAGGAAAGGGAGAGGAAAAGATGAAAGAAAGAGGGAAGGGGAGGAAGAAGGGGAGAGGGAAAGGGAGAAGAGAGAAGAGAGGGAGACGAAATGAGAGAAGTAATGAGAAAAGGAATATGAGAGGGAAAGGAAGAGGGAATGAAAATGGAA
>NW_020868796.1:404399-406899 GCF_003789085.1 Penaeus vannamei
ATTATGGTTTATTATCATTATTATCGTTATCGTCGTTGCTATGATTATTGTTATTGTTGCATAAATTGTCGCTTTGCTGCTGCTTTTGTTATCAATATGATGATTAAGATTATCACTGTAATTGTTATTACTGAAACTATTATCATCATCTTCATTATCAATTATTATTTTTTTCCGCTACTGTTATGAATTTCTTTGTATTGTTGTTGTAGTTGTCTTTGTTTTATATCCATATAATTTTTGATGATTATAATTAATACTCCTGTAACCATCATTATGTTCACTTTGTTTTATTATTATTTCTATGATTATCATTAGAATTATTACTCACAATCATCGCCATCGCCAATTTATTATTATTTTGATATTACCATTATCATCATTATTTATTTCATTATTCATTGTTAACATTATCATTATTATATCATTTTATTATTATCTTAATCTTATCATCTATCATTCATCAATATCATTACACATCATTATTATCATAATGTCATCATCTCATCATCATCATCATCATCATCATCCATCATCATCATCATTATCCTATTATTATCACCATTATCATTTTATCATTATTACCATTATCATCATCATTAACACAATCATAATCCTTATCATTTTAATTATCATTACCATTGCTGTCACTAATACTACCGTTATTGCAATTATACTACCTACTTTTACTATCATTATCATTATTTTCTAGAATTCGGAATTTTTTCTTTTTCGGAATTTTACTTTAGAGAAAAATTATCGAGAAAAAAAATTATGAGAAAAAAGTAAGTTTCTATTTCTCAATTTTCTCTCTCCATCCTCGTCTGTTTTTACTTCTCTTTAATTCCCTTCTCTTCTATCTATAATCTCCCTCTTCCTTCTTTTTCTTTCTCTCTTTCTCTATTCTTCAATTCCCCCTACTTCTTAGTCTTTATCTTCTCTCTCTTCTCTCATTTTCGCTCTTCCTTATTCTTTTCTTCTCTCTCTTTCTCATTTTCCTTCTTATTCTATTTTCTCTCTCATCTTTCTCTCTTTTCCCTCTTCTTATTCTTTTCTTCTCTCTCTTTCTCTCCTCTTTTCTTCTCTTCCTATTCTTTTCTTCTCTCTCTCTCATTTTCCCTCTTCCCTCATTCTTCTTCTGCCTCTTACTCTTACTTCGTTCTACTTCCTCTCTTCTTTTCCCTTCCTTCACAGGTTTTCTTTATTTTCCTTTTATTTTCCCCTCTCTTCTCTTCCTTTCCCTCTACTCCCCTCTTCCTTCATACCTTTTCTTCCTCTTCCTCTGCTTCCTGTATTTCTTATTTCTTCTCCTCCTCCTTCCCTACTTGTTCCTTCTTCTTCTCCTCCTCCTCTTTCGTCACCCTTTCCTTTCCTCTTGCTTCCTTCCTTCTTCCTCCTCTTCCTTTCCCCCTCCTCTTACTTTCCTTTCCTTCCATTTCCTTTTTTTCTCGTCCTTTTCCTTCCCTTCTGTCTCCTTCCTCCTCCTCCTCTCCTCCTCTCTCATCCCCTTCCTTCGTTCTCGTCTCACCCCTTTCCCCTTTCTACCTCTTCCTCCTTCTCCACCTCCTCTTCTATTCTCTCTCACTTGACCTAACCATCCAGAAATCTCTATGACCCTACATGACCTTCTCTGACCCAACTTTGACCTTCAGCATCCGACGAGATCTACGTCATCCGCACACAAGGTCATCCCAAAACCTTCGTCTGCACTATTCACACGTCTAAGCGAGGCACCTTGACCTGAGGTACCATGAGAGGTCAATGGAGGTCAACGTATTTGAATTTTTTTTCTTCTTATCAATGAGTTATCTATGATAGGACACCTTTTTTAATCGTTATTTTTTCTTCTTTCTATTTTTTATAATCAATATACTAACAGAAGTCGCTATAAATCCTATTTTTTTATATAAATATTATTTCGGATTAGATGACAGGTATCGCCATCTTGGAAAAAAATATGTCTCCTCTTTATCACTTCCTCTTCATCCCCGGTTCCTCTCCACCTGTCCCCTATCATCCCCTTTACTAATCCTTCTTTAAGTCTTCGCTCTCCCTAAAGACCTCCCCTTAAACCCTCGCTCCATCCCTTAAATTCCTCTTTCTAACCCTTAAAGACCTCCCTTAAACCCTCTCTCCAGCCCTTAAAGTCCTCCCTTAAATCCTCTCTCCATCCCTTAAAGTCCTCCCTTAATTTCCTCTTTCTACCCCTTAAAGACCTCCCTTAAATTCTCTGTCCGACCCATATAATCCTCCCTTAAATCCTCACTCCAACCCTTTAGAACATCTTAACCCTTTCTCCATACCTTTCCATCCCTTAATTTCTCTTTATACCCCTTAAAGACCTCCCTCCTTAAATCTCCCTTAAATCCTCACTCCAACCTTTAGAACATCTTTAACCCCCTTTCCACACATCCCCCCTTAAATCTCCCTTAAATCGATCAGCTATCACCCCCCCCCTTAAAAAAAAAAACTTAACCCTTCCCCCCCTCCACTCTCTACT
>NW_020868796.1:416899-420907 GCF_003789085.1 Penaeus vannamei
AAAGACGACTCTGCACCGTATATCAATAGGATTAACGACCTTAATGCAGGGGAGAGTATGGCAACATCGCACGTTCTTGCTCCATCGACTATGAAGTGTCAAAATGCTTTCACTTTCCCTCTTCCTCTATTTATCTTATTCCTGTCTTTCCTCCCATTTTAATCTTTCTGTCTGTCTGTCTACATCTTTCTTTGTATGTTTGTATGTCTTGGTAATTGTCTGTCTATTTGTCTTTGTTACTTTTTGACTGTCTTCATATTTAGAAAGAATGGGGAGATGGGAGAGAAAGGATAAAGATAGAGGGAAGGAAAGAGAGAGAGAGAGAGAGAGAGAGAGAAAGAAGAGAGAAGAGAGAGAGAGAGAGAGAGAGAGAGAGAGAGAGAGAGAGAGAGAGAGAGAGAAGAGTAAGAACAAAAGGTGGAGAAGGAGAAAAAGAGAGAACAAAAATAGAGCGAAAAGGAAGAGGAAGAGTAAAATAGAGAGAAAAAGAGAAGGGAAAATAAAGAAATCGAAAAAAAGAGAAAAGAAAAACGAAAGGAGGAAAAATATGGAGAGAACGAAGAAAATAGGAAGTGCATAGAACTTAGATAAAGGAGGAAGGAGGGAACAAGGAGAGTAGTTAGAGGTGGAGGGCGGGGAGGGGGGAGTCAAAAAAGAAAGGGAGGGAGGCCAAGTAAGAAAGAGTGGATGGGGGGAAAATTAGATAAAAATGGAAGAATAGAGAGAAGGGGAAAGGGGGGAAGAAGGGATAAAGAGGGAAGGGAGAGGCGAAGGAAGGAGAGGATAGATTTTAGAAGAAGGAGGGAGGCGATAAGAAAGAGAAGCGGGGAAGGATAGATGAAATGAGAGAATAATTTTTAGAAGAGAAAGATGATTAAAAAAAAGAAGGGAGAGAAAGGAAAATGGAAGAAGGAGGGAAGGAAGGGGAATTGAGGAAAAGCTAATTAAGGAAGAGTTAAGGAGGGGAATTCCAGAGAGGAAGGAGGGAGGAGGAGAGGGAGGGAGGAAGGGAGGGAGGGAGGGAGGAAGGGAGGGAAGGAGGGAGGGAGGGAGGGAAGGAGCCTAGGGGAGGAAAAACTACAAAGGAGGTGAGTGAAGGAGGGAGGTTGGGGATGTAGAAGGGAGGGGGGGTAATTAAGGATGGGTGTTGGGGGGGGGGACTAAGGGAAGGGAGGTGAGGGAAGGGAAGGAAGAAGAAGAAGAGGAGGAGGAGAAGGATGAGGAGGAAGAAGAGGAGAGAGAGAGAGAGAGAGAGAGAGAGAGAGAGAGAGAGAGAGAGAGAGAGAGAGAGAGAGAGAGAGAGAGAGAGAGAGAGAAGAGAGAGGAGAGAGAGAGAAAGAAGGAAGAAAAGAAATATAGAAAAGGATAGAGAGAAAGAAAAAAAAAAGAAAAAATAAACAGATAAAGAAAGGGAGAGAGAGAGAACGCGCACGCGCTTGCGCACACTAAAACACACACCCCTCCATCTTCGCCATTTTCTTAAGGTCAATGGAAACCGCAACTTAACCCATTTATCCAAAATAGCTTTCCTGCTCACCTGTTCTCCTGTTCACCTGTTCACCTGCGCAGCTGTTCACCTGAGCATCTGTTCACCTGTTCACCTGCGCATCTGTTCACCTGCGCATCTGTTCACCTGTTCACCTGTTCACCTGCGCATTGCTCACCTCTTCACCTCACCTGTTCACCTGCGCATCTGTTCACCTGTTCACCTATTCAGCTGTTCACCTACTCTCCTGTTCACCTGCTCATCTGCTCACCTGTTCACCTGTTCACCTGTTCACCTACGCATCTGCTCACCTCTTCACCTGCGCACCTGTTCACCTGCTCACCTGAGCATCTGTTCACCTGTTCACCTGTTCACCTGCTTACCTGTTTCACCTCTTCACCTGTATATATACATATGTATATATATATATATATATATATATATATATATATATATATATATATATATATATATATAGTGTATATAAATGTATATATATATATATATATACACATACACACACACATATATCTATATATCTATCTATCTATCTATCTATCTATCTATCTATCTATCTATCTATCTATCTATCTATTATATATATATATATATATATATATATATATATTATATATATATATATATATATATATATATATGTATGTATGTATGTATGTATACGTACATACATACATAGATTGATCGGTCGATAGATAGATAGATAGATAACAGATAGACAGAGAAGCATATAGATGGATTTTTAAATAGGTATATAGATCGGTAGATTTACATAGATAGATTTACAGGAGGCATATTGATAGACTAAGATAGATACATAGAAAACAGAATAGACAAGTAGATAGACAGATATGACTAATATATAAACACTCAAACATTGAATTTTTAAGATCTAAGAAATTATTGCATATAGACAACTCATGCAATTCCTCACACATTAAAGATGTTTCCTGGTCTATAAAACGAAGGAAAATTTCACTTTCCAACAAAATAACATTGGACTGGACCGGATTAAATGATAAGAGGTCATAAAAGATAAAATTAAATTGTTTCATGCCAGTTTGTTACGTTTCGGACAAGTGAAAACAAAGCATTTTTTCCGCTTCCGAACGTTTATATCCTGTTCGTTTCTCTTTCTCTTTGACTTCTTTTATTCCTTTTTACTTTATTCTCTATCTCTCTCATTCCCTCTCCTCTCCTTTCTCCTTCCTCTGTCTTTATCGCGTATCCCGTCCGATTATACTTAGGCCTCCTCCCTCCCCCTCCCTCCTCCCCCCCCCCCTCCTCTCCCATTCTAGTTCTTTTCCCCTTCTTCCCCTCCTCCCCTGTTCCTCCATCATCCATTTTTCCTTCTCTCTTTCCATCTCTTTCCCTCTTCTCCTCCTCTTCTTTCTTTCCACTTTCTCTTCCATCATCCAGATTTCCTTTTCCCCTTCCATCCCTTCTCCTATTCTCCTGTTCTTTATCCCCTGTTCTTTCCTTCCTGCTTTATCCCTTTCCACTGAAAAAAAAGAAAAAGATAAATTATTTTTTTTTATTGTATTTATTTTATTTTATTTTATTTTATTTTTTGCTGACTCATCCTCTCCACCTCCCCCCCCCCCCCCACCTACAAAAAAAAGAAAAAAATCTTTCAATTTTCTCCTCTGATTCTGCCAAACAAAGCTCTTTTCTATTCTTTCAGTCATTGTTCTTTCTCTCTTCTCATTCTTTTCCTTTCTCTTTCTCATTATTTTCTCTTTTTTTCATCCGTGAAATGTAATTTAAGAGAACTTTTGTTTTGTGATGAAATATCTGGAGGTTGATCGATTTTGGATAGACATATTGTGTATTGTCTATCTATCTATCTATAAGTCTATTGAAAATGTCTATTTTGTCGCCATGATTATACTTTTTATCTGTCTGTCTGGAACTGTCTGCTTGTCCATTGTCTTTGGTTCTACATATCTATATGCTTATCTGTCTATATTTCTTTGTCTAACTAGCTAGTTCTTTGTCTATCTGTCTATCTATCTATGTATATATCTATTTTTTTGTTTTTGTTTATCTAACAAGCTGTTATCTATCTGTCTATCTATCTATTCATTTAACTATTCATTAATCTATGTACATATCTATCTATCTATCTATCTTTTTGCCGAGATAGATATATAGATGGATATATATATATATATATATATATATATATATATAATATAATATATATATATTATATATATATATATTATATCTTCTAATCTATCTATCTATCTATCTATCTATCTATCTATCTATCTATCTATCTATCTATCTATCTATCTATCTATCTATCTATCATCATTATATATTATATATATATATATATATATATATATATATATTATATTATATATATGTTATAGATAGATAGAGTAAGGGATAAAAGATATAGATAAAGGATTTTAGAATTTAAAAAAAAGATTAAAGGGGGAAAAAAAAAAAAATTTTTTTTTCTTGTTAAAGGGGGAAAATAAAGGGAATAAAGG
>NW_020868796.1:430351-437851 GCF_003789085.1 Penaeus vannamei
TCCCTCCTTCTCCTCCTCCTTCCCTCCTCCTCTCCCTCCCTTTCTCCTCCTCCTTCCCCTCTCCCATCTCCCTCCTTCTCCTCCTCCTTCCCCTCTCCATCTCCCTCCTTCTCTCTCCTCCTTCCCCTCTCCATCTCCCTCCTTCTCCTCCTCCTTCCCCCTCCATCTCCCTCCTTCCCTCTCCATCTCCCCTCCTCTCCCCTCCTTCCCCTCTCCACTCCCCTCCTTCTCCTCCCTCCTTCCCCTCTCCCATCTCCCCTCTTCTTCCTCCTCCTTCCCCTCTCATCTCCCTCCTTCTCCTCCTCCTTCCCCTCTCCATCCCTCCTTTCTCCTCCTCCTTCCCCTCTCCATCTCCCTCCTTCTCCTCCTCCTTCCCCTCTCCATCTCCCTCCTTCTCCTCCTCCTTCCCTCTCCATCTCCCTCCATCCCTCCTTCCCTCTCCATCTCCCTCCTTCTCCTCCTCCTTCCCCCTCCCTCCCTCCTCTCTCCTCTCTCCTCTCTCCTCCCTCTCCCATCCTCCTCCTTCCCCTCTCCATCTCCTCTTCTCCTCTCCCTCCCCTCTCCATCCCCTCCTTCTCCTCCTCCTTCCTCTCCCTCCTCCTTCCTCCTCCTTCCCCTCTCCTCTCCCTCTCCTCCTCCTCCCTCTCCATCTCCCTCCTTCTCCTCTCCTTCCCTCTCCATCCCTCCTTCTCTCTCCTCCCCTCATCTCCTCCTCCTCCTCCTTTCCCTCTCCATCTCCCTCCTTTCTCCTCCTCCTTCCCTCTCCATCTCCCTCTCCTCCTCTTCTATCCCCTCACTCTCGATCTAGCGCCCCCCCCTCTCATCCTCTTCACCATCTCCCTCAATTCAACCCCCAGTCCCCCCCCCCCCATCCTCTCAACCTCCCGCATCCTCTCTCTCTTTCTCCATTTCCTTTACCCCCCCTCCCCAACCCATATCTCTCCAAATTCCCTACTCCCCGCTCTCTACCTCTTGGCTTCCAACCCCCTTTCTCTCTCCTTCTTGAACTCCCCCCCCCTCCACTCACCTTCTCGACCTCCCCACCCCCTACTACTCTCTCCATCTCAATCTCCCCCATTTCTCTTTCTCCTTCTGGGCCTCCCTAATCCCCCATTCTTCCCCTCTCTCTCTCCCGCCCCCAACCAACTCATCTCTCCTTCTCGATCTCCCCCACTCCCTCTCTCCTCCACCTCCCCAACCTCTTCCATCCCCCCCACCCTACCCTTTCTCCTTCTCTATTTCCCCCACCCCTACCATCCTCCTTCCTTCTCCCCCTCCCCCATCTCCCTACCCCCCCCCTTCTCATTTTCGCCTCCCCACGCCTCCCTACCCACCCTCTCTCCTTTTCCTCCTCCCCCATCTCCCTGCCCCATCCTCTCCCCTTCGCCCCTCTCCCCCCTACCCCCCCTCCCTCTCTATCTCCCCCAAACTCTCATGCATTATCAACACGCCCGTAAGACAATAACGCCATAATTTCCCTAAGGACTTTCGACCGTATTAATGAAACGACAAAAACGACCTTCTAGCACAATGTTTTCGTGATGCGACACTTTGTTTGTTTATGTTTGTTTTTTGTTTTTTTTTGTTTTTTTGTTAGATCTTCGGTGTTGTTTGTTTTGCTTTTTGTTGTTTTCACATGTTTGTTTGTTTGGGAAGTTGTCGTTTTGTGTTTATCGGTTTGGTGAGATTATTACTATTATTATTTTTGTTGTTGTTGTTGTTGATATTGATTTGGTGTTTTTGATAGGGGATTTTTCCTGTTTGTCATATTTTTGATATCCCCTCTTTACCTGATTACTTCTTATTTATATTTTTTATATTTATCTATCTTTGATCATTTTAGTTCTCCTTTGCTTTATTCTCTTTTCCTATAAGTATCCATCTTTCTATCTATCTATATATCTACTTATATATCTAATTGTCTGTCCATCTTTGCCTTTCTTCTCTCTCTCTCTCTCTCTCTCTCTCTCTCTCTCTCTCTCTCTCTCTCTCTCTCTCTCTCTCTCTCTCTCTCTCTTCTCTCTCTCTCTCTCTCTCTCTCTCTACACCTCCCTTTCTACTAGTTTTTCTCTTCCTTTTTCATCGTTTCCCTTATACCTTTCCTCCATCAACTCCTATAAGCTTATTTATTTATCTATCTATCAGTACATCTACCAACTTCCCCCCTTCCTTCCATCCTCTTTTCTACCTCCCCCCATCCTCCTCTCCCCACCTCCCTCCCCCACCTACCACTTTTTTACCCTCGTCCTCTTTTCTTCATTCACTCCCTTCCCCTCTCTCCTTATCTTTCCCTTACCCCTCTTCTATATTTTCGCTTCCTTTCTTACCCCTTTCCTCTTCTTTTCCTCTCCCTTCCACCACCTCCTCCTCGAGTCTACCCCTCTCTCCCCCACCTCCTTCTCATCTCTTTCCTCCCTCTCCAACCTCCTCCTCCTCTTCCCTCCCCTCCCCTTCCCAACCGCCTCCTTCTCATCTCTCCCCTTCCCCACCTCCTCCTCCCTTTTCCCATCTCCTTTCCCCCTCCCCCTCTCCCCACTTCCCACTCAACTCTCTCCACTTCTCCCAAACCTTTTCCTCATCCCCCGCCTTTCCCACCTTTCTCATCTTATCTCCCTCCCCCTCTCCCCCACCTCTCCTCCTCTCTCCCCTACCCCTCCCCTATCCCCACCTCCTCCTCCTCTCCCCCTCCCCTCCTCCCCCTCTCTTACCCTCTCCCCACCTCCTCCTCCTCTCTCCCCCTCCCTCCTCCCTCTCCCCTTCCCCTCCCCTCTCCCCACCTCCTCCTCCTCCTCCTCTCTCCTCCCTCCCATCTCCTCCTCTTCCCTGTCCTCTCCCCTCTCCCCCTCCCCTCCCCCTCTCCCCACCTCCTCCTCCTCTCTCCCCTCTCCCCACCCCTTCCCCCTCCCCCTTAGTCTCTCCTCCAAACACCCATGAATTACCAAGCTCACAAATGCGTGTTTTAATCCCGATATTAATTTAGCTTCAATGAAAATTTTCTTGCGTCGGTCGTCTCTGATTAGAAGATTGGGAAGTAATTGGGGTCCTTGCATAAGCGTGATATTCGTTTGTTTGTTTATTTTTTGCTTGTTTTTCTTGAATTTGTTGTTGTTTGTTTGTTTGGGTATTTAGGTATGTTCTTGTTTTTGCTATTGGTGTTATTGGTGTGTTTTGGGGTGATGGTGTGAGAGGATGTTTTTTTTTTTTCTCTCTCTCTCTCCTCTTATATATATATTATATATATATATATATATATATATGATATATATATAATATATATATTTACATAAATAGTTATATACATACATACATATATCTATCTATCTATCTATCTATATCTATCTATCTATCTATATGTATGTATGTATGTATATAAATACATACATACATACATGTGTGTATATATAAATATATATATATATATATATATATATATATATATATAATATATATATATAACATATATATATAAATATATATATATACATATATATACAAATATATATGTATATACATATACATACATATATTTATACTCTCTCTCTCTCTCTCTCTCTCTCTCTCTCTCTCTCTCTCTCTCTCTCTCTCATATGGAAGCTCTTTTTACATTTCCCTTCGTCTAACAGTATTCTGCAGTACTCACCTTATTTTCACATACTTCCAACTTACTATAGAAAAAACATACCTTGTCGAGCGAAATATTAAGAAAGGCGGCTCAAACATTTTGAGACCAAAATCTGACGAAAAAATATCACGGACGTGGCAACTCATCCAGGTCTTCGGGTGTTGCCAGATGAAGATCATGTGAATAGGTCCTTGTGGGTAATGCAAACAATCGGCTAATTTCATGGTCACGTGATCGCCTCTAGATACGTAAACAATGAAAGATGAATGAACCACACTCGAATGAAGCTTGAGGGAACAGGCGAGAGAGAAATATGCAGAGAAGAGGTAGCTGAGTGATAATGTAGAGCAAGGGAGATCACTATGTATGTAAATATACATATATATTTCTTTCTCTTCATTTTTTACCTGTTTCTTCAGTTTATGTAAATTATTTGATACATTTCTCATCCTTATCCCTTTAACCTATTCTCCTCTTTCCCTTCATTTTCTTCTGATTCCTTCTTCTTCATCCTCTTCTTTCTCCTCCTCCTCTTTCTCTTTCTCCTTCTGTTCCTCCCCCTCTACATTGCACAAAAGAAAAACAGCATAGACTCTCATCCCTGAAAGAACCGACAACTGACGATCGCCAGAAGCCGATCCCAACCCACGCTAAGGGTCGCGGATCCCATGTACTTAGGATCAGACACCGTGTTGTATGGGGGTCGGGGGAGCGGCAAAGGCGAAGGGAGGAGTTTAGTTCCTCCGTTTATGGAATATAAACATGTCATCCGAGCCGCCAAATCTTTTTTTCATAGCTCATCAAAGCGACAATTTCGACGCAGTTACTGCGAGGTTAACGAACGTCAACGTATCCCAATAACGCACCGTAATACAAGCCAAATATTTTAATGGGCGGCGCTATAAACGGCATGAAAACCAAGAACGCGATCGTAAAGAGAGTAGAGTTTATACTGATTTATGAATCGGATTTGATCCTCTTGTGCGTGACAAAACCCGACTGTTATGGCGTTGTATCGCTTATGATAATGAGGATCGCGCTGGGAATGCAAAAGGACCAACGGGTTAATGTAAAAGCTTAATTTATGGATGGAGTGATTCAATTCCACTTGTTAGGCATTCTGCTTGTAGTCATACCACTTACATTAATAGCGCTAGGCTTGTTCTGAAGGTCAATTAAATTTTCCTAATTAGTAGTAGTAAAAGTAGTTGTAGTAATAATAGTTTCGTCCTTTATTTGTCTTTCTTCCTCTCTCTCTCGATATATTCTTTAGTATGCCATCTCTTTCAATTATCATTTTCTGTTTTCTTCCCCGCACCTCATCCCTCTCATCTCCTTCCTCTCCCTCTCATCTTCCCCCTTCCTCTTTGCCCCCTCCCACACTCTTCTCCTTCCCTCCTCCTCCAACCCACCATCTCCTACCCCTTCCCCTTTCCCATCTTTCTTGTTATGTTAACACCCTCCCTACCTTCACCCTCCTTTCTTCCATTTCTAACGCCATTCTTTCTGGTTCCACTTTCCTTTCCCCTTCTTTCCTCGTTTTCGCTCTCCCTATCTTCTCTCTTTTCCCCTTCTCTTTTGTCTCTCTTTTCTCTCCCTTCTCCCATTATCCTTGTATCTCCCTTCTTCCCCCTTTCTTCCTTACCTTCTCTCTCTTTCCCTTTCCTCTCTTCTCCCCTCCTTCCTCCCCCTTCCTTTTCCCTTTCTTCCTTACCTTCTCTCTCTTTCCCTTTCCTCTCTTCTCCCCTCCTTCCTCCCCCTTCCCATTTTTCTCTCTTCCTCCGTTTATTTCCCTCCTCCCTCCTCCCTTTCCTCTCCCTCCTCTCCCTTCCCGTTTCTCTCACTCCCCCTCCTCTCCGTCTCCCTCCTCCCCTTCCTCCCCTACCTTCCTTTCTCTCCTCTTTCCCTTTCCCGTTTCTTTCCCTCTTTCCTCTCCCTCTTCCCTCCCGTTTCTTTCCCTCTCTTTCCTCTCCCTCTTCCCCCCTCCCGTTTCTTTCCCTTTTCCTCCTTCCTCCTCCCTCCTTCCTTCCTCTCCCTCCTCACCCTCCCTTTCTCTTCCCCCTCCTCTTTCCTCTCCCTCCCCTCCCTTCCCTCCTCCCTCCCCCTCCCTCCCTCCCCTCCCCCTTTCTTCTCCTATCCCCCTTAACCCCCCCCCTCTCTTCCCCTTTTTCAAAAAATCAGCCTCCAAACTCAAACAGGAGCCATGTGATTAATTAATTCTCACATGTATCCTCCTTTTAACTTTGTAATTAATGCTCGCTCGTTGTGGGGGGATGAGGGGAGGGGTGAGAGAGGGGGAAGGGGGAGGGGAAAGGGGAGAAGGGAGGGAAGAGGGGTAGGGGCTAGGAGAGAGAGGGGAGAGGGGTAGGGGGTAGGGGAGGGGATAGGGAAGGGGGAGGGGTAGGGGAGGGAGAGAGGGGAAGGGGGATGGAAAGGGGAGGGAGGTAGGGGGAGGTGATAGGCCTCAGGGAGAGCCAAGGGGGAGAGGGGGGAGGGGGATAAGGGGGGTGGGGGGCTTGAGGTACATCGCCGTGTTTTCTTAATTAACAATGTTTGATTTTGATTTTTTCTACTCTCTCGCTTTTTGACTTGATCTCTCCTTAAAGAGGAGGTAGACAGATAACTGTGTACATATATATATATATATATATATATATATATATATATATATATATATATATATATATAATATAAACATAGCTAGATAGATATAAAGAGACATAGATGTGTAGTTAAGCAGGCGATGAGTAGACAGACGGATGCAAGAAGGTAAGTAGATGTAGAGTAAATAGATAGCAGATAGATAGAGAGATAGTAGATAGTAGATAGATAGTAGATGGATAGTAGATAGTAAGTAGATGGACTGGATTCTAAACGGTAAGGGAAAGGATCAGTTTGTTAAACAGATAAGAAAGACTGACATCAGTGATCAGATGCAGGCAGAAAGACACAAACAGACAAAAATAAAGAACTAATTAAACAGTCGCATAGACAGACAAACAAATGAGATTGACAGACAAACAAACAGACAGACAGCCAGCCAATCAGACACACTGAACAGAGAGCGAGAGAGGGGAAAAAATCTCAAAAACTTTGAAAGAAGAAATAGACACATAGCGAGACAGATCTTAAGGAACGAAAGAAAGAAAGAAAGAAAAGATTCGTGATTTTAATTAAGATTGCAAAAAAAGAGTTACTTAACGTTTCGCCTGTTTGAGCTTGTCAATTTCTTTTGAAGAGAACTAGAGATTTCTGCATCTTCCAGCACTCTTTTTTTGCGTAAAACTTGTTATAGAGTTGTTGCTATTTTTTCCCTTGAATGTGACAGAATTTCAAACAAGGTTAGTCTCAGATACAGCGAGTCGAATGGCGTGTGTATGAGAGAGAGAGAGAGAGAGAGAGAGAGAGAGAGAGAGAGAGAGAGAGAGAGAGAGAGAGAGAGAGAGAGAGAGAGAGAGAGAGAGAGAGAGAGAGAGAGAAGAGAGAGAGAGAGAGAGAGAGAGAGAGAGAGAGACAGACAGACAGACAGAAACAGAAACAGAAAACAGAGAGACACAGACAGAGAGAAAGAGAGAGATTCACACGCTCCCGTAAGATACTACAGAAAGAGGGGGAGGGAGAGAGTCCCCCCCCCCCCCCCGTTCTTCAACCACCAATCTTTAGGGGAAGTTAACAATTGGCCTCTATGGCAGTTCAATTATCGATCTCCGAGAACAAATGGCGTATTTATTTTGTCATCTTTTATGTTCTTGTTTGTGATCCGGTGTTCTTGTCTGCGATGAGTTTGTTTGTCTACTTCGTTTTTTTTCTTGTCTTCTTCCTCGTGTGTTTTTGTGTGTGTTTGTTTTCTGTTTGTCTGTATGTATGTCTATTTTCCA
>NW_020868796.1:440351-443743 GCF_003789085.1 Penaeus vannamei
TCAATATCAATGTTATTATTATCTTTATCATCATATCACTATTGTCATTATTATTGTTATTGTTATTGTTATTATTATTGTTATTATTATTATAATCATTATTATTATCATTATGATCGTCATTATTATTATTATTATTATTATTATTATTATCATTGTTATTATGATCATTACCATTATTATTATTGTTATCATTATTATTATTATATGATCATTATTGTTGTGATAACTATTATCATCATCATTGTTATTGGTATTATCATTATTATCATTGCTGTTGTTTTGCTAGCACTGTTATTGTTATTGTTATCAATACTATTATTGTCATTTTTATTATTATTCTCATATTTTTTGTTGTTTTATCACCATTACTATTGTTTTCATTATCGTTATTATTCTCATTGCTCTTATTATTGTTATCATCATCACCACCATTGTTATTACTACTAGTAGTAGTAGAAATAGTAGTAGTTACACCAGTATAAGTATCACCATCACCTTCATCATTATTATTGTTGTTGTCTATATTGCTATTTTCAGCATCATCATTATCATCAGCAGCAGCATTTTCATCACAATTATCATCTTCAATATTACTCTCATCATTATCGCATATTCGATAGATTGATTAGGAGAGGCAACCCCCCTACCCCCCACCCCCACACCTCCCGCTCTCATTATCCAACTATCCCCTCTCCATCACCCCCCCCTCCCCCTCCTATCCACAGCTGGTCAGTCACTATTTTGCAAAGTGTCAAGAAGGAGGGAGGAGGGAGGAAAGAGAAAAGGTTAGGAGGAAGGGGATGGGGAAAGAAGGGAGGAAGGAGGAGAAGGAGAGAATGTTTAAGGATGACTGTGGATAACAGAAGAAAAAGGAGGAGGAGGATAGAGCGATAAGGAGTGGGAGTAGGAGAGGGAAGAAAGGCGAGTTAAAAAGATTATAGAAAGATGGGGAAGGGAAGGAAAGGAAGAGGAAGAGAAAAGAGAGAAGAAGCGAGAGAGAGAGAGAGAGAGAGAGAGAGAGAGAGGGGGGAGGGGGAGACCGAGAGAAGGAAGAAGAGAGAGAGTCAGGGAAAGGAAGAAATAGAGGGAAGAAATAGAAAAACAGAGACAAGTAGAGAGGAAGGAGGAGAGAGAGAAGATTAGGATTAAAAAGACAATCAAATAAACACACACAAAACAGTGACAGATACACAGGCAGACAAGCAAACAAAACAGAAACAAATAGACAGACATAACAAAAATAGACAGACAGACACACAGACAGACAGAAGACACAGAGAGAAGGGATATCCACGGGGGAGAGTTACTAAAATTGCCACAGCTGATGATGAGTGACAGGAGCATGTTAGCCTGTCATCCGGAAGTGTCATATGGGGGAGGGGGCACGGGGAGGGTCGAGAGGACGGAGGGGAGGGGAGGGGGCAGGGGAGGGGGAAGAGGGGGTAGGGAAAGGACGGTAGGGAGGTGGAGGAAGGGGGCGACGGAGGGGGGGCAGGTCAGAGGAGTAAACAACCTTTTTTTTTACGTTTGTTTGTGTTTGCGTTCACTATTTGCGTGATTATCAAAGTGGCATCTGTTACTTGAGAGATTGGTACGAACATTGTGTGTGTGTGTGTGTTGTGGTGTGTGTGTGTGTGTGTGTGTGTGTTGTGTGTGTGTGTGCGTGTGTGTGTGTGTTGTGTGTGTGTGTGTGTGTGTGTGTGTTCTTGTTTATTTCTTTGCTTGTTTAGTATGTACATGTGTGTGTTTGTGTACAATTTGTTTGTTTATTTCCGTGTTTGCTTGTGTGTTTGTGTACGTTTATCCTTGTCCTTCTAATTAATTTAGCGTATCAAAATACAAACACACATACACACACACAACATTCAATTTCATAAGCACGTACAAACGCACACACGTACACACAAATACGCACATGTCGGATATATGTATCAACACATCCACCCTTTCCCACGCAGACTCATAACACATCATTAAAGAGCAATACAACGGCTTTATGCAAATGACCAGATCGTGTCGGCAAGGATCATATAAAATTTTATTCCTTAATATCTGTTTTATTGCTGGTCAAGTTTCTGAGGGCTTAGAGTTGTGGGCGTGAGGAGCGAAGGGGTTGTTGGTGTTGATTGGTTGGTGTTGGTTGGTGTTTTTATTGTTTGGTTGTTGTGGGTTGGTTGTAAATGTTGTGGTTTGGTTGGTTGATGGTGGTTGTTGTGGTTTTTGGTTTGGTGATGTTGTGGTGTTGATTGCAATGTTGTTGGTTGTTGTTGGTTGGTTGTTTGGGTTGGTTGTTTATGTTGTTTTTTTATTTATTTATTTTCTGTCGGTGGTTACCTGTGATTTATACAGTTAGTTGTTCTATTTGTTGTTATTGTTATGTCTTTGTTTCGTTTGCTAATTTTCCTCACTCTCTTCTTGATTTTTTTTCATGTTTTTGTTATTGTTGTTGTTAATGGCATTGGCGTTTCTAGCGTCGTTATTTTGTTTTGTTGTTCTTATCGTCATTTATGTGATTTTCTTGATATTACGGATATTGTGGCTGTTGTTTTTGTGTTGTTGGTGGGTGGTGTTTGATATTTCCTGTTTTTTTTTGCTTTTTATTCCATCTCCTGTAATCATTATTGTTACTATTCTTGTTTTTGTTAATGTTGTTGTCATTTCCTTTTACTGCTTTTCTCTTAATCTTATATCTTATAATTCTTACCGAAGTCGTTGTTATTGCTGTTGTCATTTCCTGTTATTGTTTTAGTTTCATCTCTTCTCTTTTAATTACTAATGTTACTATTCTTGTTGTCACTTCCTGTTAATGCTTTTATCTTAATCTTTTGTTTTATGATTCTTACCGAAGCTGTCTTTCTTGTAGTTGTTGTTGCCATTTCCTGTTAATGTTCCAGTTTCATTTCATCTTTGTAATTCATTAATGTTATGTTATGTGTTATTTTCTGTTACTGCTTAGCTCTTAATCTTATGTCTTAACGAAGCTCTGTTGTTATTGTTGTTGTTGTCATTTCAGTTTCAATTCATCTCTTGTAATCATTAATGTTACTATTCTTGTTGTTGTTGCCAATTCCTGTTTCTGCTTTTCATATAATTCTTATCGAAACTGCTACTATTGTATTTGTTGTCATTTATCGTTCCTGTTGTTGTTGTCACTTCTCTAGTAATCATTAATATTACTCTTCTTACCATGATCGCAGTAGGCACTGTTGTTGCTATTGATCTGTTTCCGGTCCAGTGGCTCTGTCGGCCCTTCTGGCACTCAGCGGCACCGCCCCTTTCAGCCGCGGTGCCATTAACTCGCTGACCGTAACGAGGTTGTTCTTGGGCTAATTGCTTGTTTGGGGGTGGGTGTGGGGGCGGTAAGGTGGGAAGGGGTTGAGGGGGATTAA